>LD351334.1:6771-37558 GCA_001465055.1 Ptychodera flava
TGATAAAAAAAATAATCCCAGCATTCATCACTCAACCTTTATACATCGTCTATTAATTTGTTGCATGCGCTGCTATTGTTTACAATTGTATTAAACCGACTAAAATTCTATTGCTCATAATAAAATTACTGTCCAAGCATTTAGAGGATGTATTGAGCTGTCAAGAAGTTGGAGGTCAGAGGTTATTCTGTTCCTATCACTAGTTGTCGCATAGACCCTAATGAGGTCTATGGTGAAGACTGCATTATTATTGATGACAACTAGATTCTGGTCCGGACTGCAACGCAAATGTCACGTTACACGTATAGATGCTGTGTTGAAGAAAGCTCAATAAGTAATTTTTCAACATGCTTTTGAGAGTAGAACAAGAAATTGCAAGCGAGAAGTTAAAATAAAAATAATGAAAATATCGGCAAAAGTTACAGCTGCTGTTTCTTTAAATTCCTCCAAACTCCATACCTATTGTTTGCGAACACATTGTCAGACCCAATTTTTCGTGAGTGGCCATGGAAGGTGTCCTGCTTCAGTTGTCGGTATAGGCAAGTACATGAAAGTAAGTTGTATTCTAAATCAGGTCTGAACATCTTCATTTAGGGTTACATCAACACGTGCGTATAGGAAATTAGAGTTGACGTAAAGGTTAATAAATCTGTGAACAATTATCATATGTTTTCCTGTCGGCTACGTGTAAGGTGCCACGAACAACAACAAAATAAATGTAAAACCGTGTACAGAGGAAATCAAACTTTCTGTAGAATAAAATTACGATACCTGAAAAAAATGGCAGATACATATACCAGGTGTTGAGGATTAATTAATTAATTGCTTTAAATCCTCCACACCTAGTGTTTTTATCTGCCTTTTTCCCGGTATTGTAATTTTATTCTATTTTGTACTCGCACCGGTGCGGTTTTGTACCTTTTATACCTTTCTGAAGGTTTTTAAGGTCAAACTTTATGTACTGCCGTTGAACACATGTGATATTTTGTTCATTTGTATTTAATATTTATCAAAATTTCTGGATGACGTGTGAGTTTACACGTCCGTGTGATTGTAGCGTTATTGGATGATTGCATAGTAACACACTTTATGACGAAGTAATGACCCATCGACTGACAATCAGACATATCACGTGTTCATCACATGACGTTGCGTCACCATGAGTTGGTGATGAAAGTTCAACGTCCAAGAAAAAGTTAGTCGGGATGGCGTACCATATTGTTGGAACGCTGTTTGTTTTATCCTATCTGCTAACTCTCCACGCACCGGAGGTAAGTACAAATAGTATTTCCTGTACAACATTTTTGTTCTTTTATCGTTCTCTCTGATGTGTTGTCGATAGCTCTCAGATATTCCCGATTGAAATTGATACCTTATCAATACCTCGGCTTATTTGTTTATTTATGGAAAATTGTTTTCTTTGAAGGTCACATTTTTGATCAGCGTAAAGAAAGCGTTTCATAACCATTTGGAAGTTCCAATAAAATACCATACTACTGGGCATCTTTCATCTTCTTCCGCACCACCAAAAGAATTGATTACTTTCATTTCAGAACGTGCTTGGGTCACAGACTGAAGTAATTTTTTAATTAACAATTTAAATAAAAATCATGAGGCTAGACATGCGGGCTGAATATGATAGGTTTAATGATGTTTCTCATACGAGTGGTTACGATGTGCGAAAGCATGCATGAAACGTGCTGTTGAATTAGTGATTTTGCCAACCACGGTGAATCCTTGTTACGCTGTAATTCTCAAAAAAAAAAAAATCGAAAAAATATACGAGTGAAATTCATCTATGTCAATTCATTGCATATCTTAAATCTATTTCAGGTAAGCGCCGCATCCATTTCAAAGTAAGTACTTATCTTAATCTGTCTGCTTGTTGTTATCTCTTCCGTGAGTCTCAGTTACCTCAAGGTTTTGCTGAGAAAAAATACTGGGAGAGTTATTGAAATCCTTTTCATACACATTTTTCACTGGTAACACCTATACCGTATCGAGGCTCTACTTGTTGAAGTCACGATGCTTACTATTGAATATTTTTATGTAATGTCGTTGTACTTGTGTACTTGTTCAATTGGAGAATTCATTAATTTTGTGAATAAAAACAAGGGCATGATTAGTATCGTAGGCAAACTGAACGCAATAAAAATCCCATGCTTTTAGGGAAAAGACGAGAAAATCTCACGGATGTACACAGTAAAATACTTTTTTATCGAAGAATAAATGTATTTAAGAAATTGCAGCGTTTATGCAATTGTACTGACAATCTTCAGCAGGCGATCGCTTTTATGCATATTCACAGCAAAAACAGGCCATACGTAACGAAGTAGGCATATAATATCTAAATATAAAATGCACTGCAATAACATCTGGAACTCACAAAAATGTCTTCATTAGTAACGCCACAGTATCCAGCCGTCAGCTGTTAGCTGTGTTCTACACGTTTACAATGACCATGGGTTGTGTCACAGCATCAAATAATGGTCTTTTTTCAGTGCCCAAATTTTGCCAAATATATAGGACACGTAGAATACAGCTTACTTTGCGAACGACACATACATTACTTACGGTGATATCATTTTCTTCAAGAACTTGCAATTTACAGATTTTGATTTGCAAAAGTAGTTCATAGTTCGTACTTTGAAATGTTAAAAGCTTCTCACCCATGACTTAACATACATGCTCTTCTGCTCCAGTTTCTACCGGTATTGCAGTGTCATATTATCCCAGCCCTTTTAATGTGAGTTTGACAGACTTGAAAAAATTAAGATGGAGGACTCTGAGAGCGAAATATTCCAAGTGTTTTATTCTTATTTTTGTCTGCGTAACCGCTGATCTCAAGGAATTAATCAATGCTATTTCTCCTGACAGGTGCAAAACGAACGAGCATCGCTGTGGCGATAGCTGCTGTCCCAACAGTTGTACAGAAATAGCGTAAGTACTCAAGGATTTCTGTCGCGTTCTACTCAATTATGACGAAACGATATACAGACGTATAGAGACATTAACGTGAGATGAGCAGGTTAATTAATTTTTGTCATGCACAATCCAAAGACTCACTTTATAAGAGCAACAGTTGAATTTTTACGCCGTACATTTTACAAATTTAAAACATTTAGGCAGAAAAAGTTATCATCAATGCGATAAAATGATGGAATTACGAGACACTATATCACTATACTATCAAATCTTTGATAAATATTTGGGGAGTAAAGCTCCATTGAAAATTGATACTTTATAGCAATAGGTCAAATAACATAATCACAGCTATTATAGTTGGATGATTTTGATAATCAACCTATGCTGAAGGCTATGGACTCCATCATAGTTTTCATTCATTACAGAGCTAGAGAACTTTACTAACACGTCAAACCATCAGCCTCAACCCCACCCAAACACACACACACACACATTCTCTCTCTCTCTCTCTCTCTCTCTCTCTCTCCAGTAGATGACACAGACGCAAACACGTACCACTATCCTAACTGTGGAGATTGAATTAGCATTAGCTGTACATTCAATGTCAACTTGATAAGTCCATATTGCAATGTCTGACTACACCACAAATGGTCGGACAGTGTGGCAGATAGGAAGGAGATCTGTAACATATGTTTGGTTGCGAAGCCACCAGATGTGCCATACTCGCACATGTTAATCAGTTGTTATATTACTTAAGTGCAGTGGGACGGTCCCTTTAATACTCATTATGGATCTTGGTTTTGCTTGTTCCTCAACTCTTGCGTGCCATCAAATCGGGAAATACACGCACTGGGTCAATTTTCTGCTTTGCCTTAAACCAGATTTTCGCGATTTTGTTGCCTATGCCAGTTTTACTCGTGGAAAGCACTCTGTACCACGTTCAAAATCGTGTCAAATCAGCAAAACCATGAATGATAATTTTGTCTTGTGTAAACCTCATTCACAGGTGTGGCCAAAATGAATACTGCTGTGCTGAAAATATATGTTGTGGTCTTAATCTTGAAGTCAACATAGTCCGCAGAGACACAGAAGTTGGCGAAGAGAAGGCTGCCGGCGAGATCAACGACCTTATCACCGACACTTTCACTCCAGGTGACGATGAGGGCGACATTGTCACTGATGAAGGTGGTGAAGATGATGCAGGGAACGATCAAGATGGCATGCAAGATGAACAGCAGGAGGCAGAGGGTCAGACGACAGAAGATGATGAGGGTAAGACGGAGAGAAATGATGAACCAGGTGACGATGAAGGGGACGTTGAGGGGCAGGGAGAAGAAGGTGAAGAAAACGAGGGAGAAGAGAGAGGGGATGAATTGAACGAGGAGGTTGGGAATGAAAAGGAGGGCGAAATGGAGGGAGGACGAGAAGTAGAGGAGGAGGGTCATGGAGAGGAAAAAGAGGGAACTGGTAATGAGGAGGTTACAGAGGAAGGTGAAGATGAGGTGAATGTGGAGGAAGAAAATGAAGAGATGGGGGAAGATGGAGAAACTGATGAGGACCAGGTTGACATTACAGACCAAGTGGATGAGGTTGATGAGGAGATTATCACAGGGGATGAAGTAGAAGAAGAAAAAAAAGTCGATGGGGAGGGCGACGATGAAGTTGATGAGGGACAAGGCGGTGATGAAGTTGATAAGGGACAGGCCGGTGATGAAATCGATGAGGGACAGGGCGGTGACGAAGTTGATGAGGGACAGGGCGGTGATGCAGTCGAAGCAACAGCAGCACTTGGATCTGTAGAAGAAGTACAAGGCCAAGAGCCCGGAGAAACCACCGGTGCAGATGCGACCTTTGAAAAGTCGTGAGTTGAGCTCAATACAGTTGAATGCATTCTTCGCACACTTTTATTCTTATGTATCGATTGCCGAAAAAAGAAGCCACTACATTCTCTAAAAAAGGTCAATATGAACCCTGATAGCCAAGGGATTACGGTATACCATTTCTTTATCGGCCTAAACTTCCAGTGCCTTCCAATAAAATTTCATCATTGACGAGGCCAGACTTTTAATCGTAATAAATACGTAATGTAACTTGTAATGCTTGCAAACAAAACGCAAAATACAGTAAACTTGGTACAAATGTTGTACTCTCACAGTCAACCAAACATGAAGCGACGTAACACATGAGAAACCAAATACGTCTGAAGGACATATTTTTTTATATTTTCTGGTCCAGGAGAGATAATGCTAAGATGTAATCTCATTTTCGAAAACAAAACAAAACGGAATAAAACCAATATTTTAGATGATGAACATTTTACTGTTTAATTTGATACCTAAGTTTAGAATGTGAACTTTCTTCTGCCTTAATTAATAACAAAGATGTTCATTGAATATGAATCACTCAACAGGTGGCTTCTATTTGCCGGGATTGCGTTGGTAGTGTGCATCGCTCTAATAGTTATTGTTGTGGTGGTTGCTATGAGAAGAAACCGAAAGGCAGATCAGGCTGGGCTTCTGCAGGGTGATTCCGAGTCGTACAGCACCTTCCCTGAAGGAGGAGGCGACGGAGACGAAAAGAAGGGTGCTTTGGCCTCCATGCTCACTTTCTGCCAGGGAACTCCTGATGATCCGGCACTCGATGAAGCCGATCGCGACGCGGTGGGAGACGAAGGCGCCCCTATGCAGGAAGCTCAACCAGATGAGGAGCCTGTTCAAGAAGCAGATCAACCTGAAGTTGAGGGCGCCCCTGTCTCCGAAGCACCTGCTGCAGATGCACCAGGTGAGGAGGCACCTGCTGATGAAACCCCTGCCGACGAATGAGGTGTCAGATAATTAGACTACAAATAGCTCGACCATCTTACTACAGCACCATTGTCGATGTTGTACTTGGTTTTGATGTATTCATGTGACTCCAGTGGATGAAATATCTGCTTGAGAAAAAGAGTCAAACGAATAAACTTGTCTTCTTTCCACAACATAGTTGTCGGCTGTTTTGTTTTATTTTTATGTAGAACGAGCTTGGGTGAATGCTGTGGTTCAGACTGTTACGACCTCATTTTTGCCAATCCCCATCCCTGGCCCATATAGGCATATGCGTAGTAGAGGGGAACAACCGACTTTGACAAGGTTTAGATTTTTTGTTAGAGTACATCAAAACTGTATTTCCTAACAAGAACCAGATATGAACTGAAAATGCTCACGTTTCATTATATATTGCATTATGGTTTTAGAAAAAACGGATATACATTAAAAACAACTGCACACAATTTGATGAGATTTGCTACAAATGTTGATCACACCAAGATATATCAGCAGTGGGAACCATCAAGGGGTGACATGAAAGATAGTAGCCAATTTGCATATTTAATTAACTTTCCTAATTAGGGATATATATCTGATTTGACACGATCAAAATTGACCAAACTTGTTACATTTATTAAAGATACTATGATACAATATTACTGAAAGTCATTTAGCATTTTCTCTTCAGCCAATTCCTAATTTACAAATTTAATGAACTTTCCTAATTAGGGATATACATGTATATATAAATTGACTTGACCAAAGTTGATGAAACTTGCTATATACATTAAAGATACTATGATACAACATTATTGAAAGTCATTAAGCATTTTTCCTTTAGCCAATTCCTAATTTGCATTTTCAATGATCTTCTCTAATTAGGGATATATACTGGGATTTACTTAATCAAAGTTGGCAAAACATGCTGTGTACATTGATGATTATACCAGGTGAAAACAATATTGAAAGTCATTTCACATTTTCATGTCAGCTAATTTATAATTTGCATGTCTAATGAGCTTTCACAGTTTGGTATATATGGCTTGAAGGACTTTGCTAAAGGTAATTACATTTGCTATATAAAGTGGTGGTACAATGACAGCAGTCAAAGAAGGTATTTTTATTCTAGCTAATTACGTATTTGTATACTTCATGATCTTTTAGAGTTAATCGGCGGTGAATATTGTTCATTACGTTGATCATAATACTTTCAATGAAGTTGCAAACATGTGCCAAAGGTTCAAATTTACACATAACTGCAATAATAATGAAACACGTGAGCATTTTCAGTTCATATCTGGTCATGTAAAAAATTTGACATTGGTGGAATCATAGACAGGAGCGAGATCTGTGCAAGCATAGTAAATGACGCCCTCTACGACGAAAATCAAAGTTACGAGGGATAGTTCAGTTAACTTGCAAGGGGAGGCTGTTAAACGTGCGCATTTGCTAATGGATGTTTCACAACAAATACCAACAGGTGAAGAATGGACGGAAAATGGGGAGAGCTCAAAATGCTGTTCACTATAGTGCCAATTGGCTAGGGTGTTGGTAGCAGTGTTACAGCATCTTTTGTAAAGTTCCCTGGCTCTTTTATTTTCCTGTTGTTGATCCAAATGGGTTGCAGTTTATGTGGATGGGCACTGGTGATCTATTGCATTGTTGAAATGCAAGTTGGTTTGTACTAACAATTACAAGCATTCATTTCAGATACTTGTCACCAATCAGGGAATTATAATTTATCATCATTTAACATGTAGAATTTTCAACGAAACATATTTTAAATATCCAAGACCTACCAAAAGAATTTTTCAGTCTTAAAGATGTCTATCAAAACTAGAGGCATTATTTTTTTTTCCCACCAAACTTTTAATATATTAAACCAGTTTTTGCAAATTTTTCTGTACTATTCTTGATAATTTTGTACCAAATGGACATCATATTTTATATGCTATACTTTTTTATCAAAATGTTGGCAAAAATCTGGTATAAAGTTACTGGAGTATATTTCATAAAGGTGACAAAAATTGACTTTGGTGCTCAAAGAGTTAACATAAAATGATCCAGTCCCATTCGTAAATGATGTTTACCTCCATGCAAAGTCTGCTCGTCGATAACCCAAAGAGAAGACTGCCTACACACAAGATATTTGAGAAAGTTTTCAGCAGCAGTTAAGGCCATCTGTCTATGCCATAGATTTGTTAAAATCAGTGCAGGCATAGCAAAGGATTGCCAAAAAATTCACCTTGAAGTAAGAGGCATGTTTTGTTGTCACTTAGTAAAGTCCAGTACAGCCTAACAGATTCCTCATTACACCATACATGACATGCAGAAATGCAGAAAAGGAGAAACATTCTTAACCCTTTCACCATCATGGTTTGAACCAATCCCATTGTATCCTATGGCAAAGTTGGACCTCTAGATTGGGAAATGGGGATGAAAGGGTTAATAAGCAGAAGCAGCAACTCCATGGATAAGAATAACATTTCCTATACATGGAAACTCACGAGCGCATAATCATTTAAAAAATTTGAATCTCGTTGTGGTAGCCCCTAGGTATACTACACAAATGTGTGTTTAGCTCCTAACACATAGATGCATCCCCGTTCACGAATGTGTATTCAGTCCATTTACCAATGGACGCAACCCCTCCCCCTCCCCTTCACAAATACCTGTTGAGACATAATCTTTTCCGCCAGGCCTATATACGTTTCAAGAAGGCAATCTTCAATAGACCATATCAGGAGTTAAAATCTTTATTGGAAAAAAATCACCAATTCCGCAACATGAAAAGATATCTCATAAATATAATCTGAGAGACTTCCTTGAAATATTTTAAAGTTAGTTGCTACTTTACCGATGTTAAAGAGATTACAAGATTTCAGAGAAAAATGTAAATTCAACAATTTGATATTCTTTATGTGATCCTTTATTCAGATATTCACTCAACTTTTACTTTGTCTTAAAAGGAGAAATAAGACACCATACAGATTTTATTTGAAATAAAGTTTTCTGTATAGGTATTGTATCAAATTCATGGCACTAAAAAATCTACACAAACAAAATCTTACACACCGTTTCTTTAAATTGTTGTTTGTTTGTTTTTTTCTTTAAGTATATACATTTGAATACATAGCTTAAATCTTGTCATTTTGTATTGGACAACCTAAGTCTTGTTGTATTTGTTGAGGTTCGTCGACGTCTAAGACAGGATTGAGTAACAACCTGCAGCTGAGAGCACAGCAGAAACTCTGCATGATGACACTTTCTTGGAATCGTGGCATAAACTATTTTTTTTGTGCTCTTTCTTTTCTATGTGTGTGAAAATAAATTACTGTACAGTTGGAGGGCATTTTGGTTTTTACAAAGAAAATCAAACATCTGACATGATCCAGGTTGAAATCAGCAAATCATACAGCCTAGGGTTTGTTTCACAGAGTTTGGGACGACCGAGATGGTGAAGCGCTGCGTCGGTATTTCCCCTCAGTGGACGTCGCGTACGCACTGCCCGTGGGTGCCTTGGAGGAGAAGGCGGCGAAGTAGTCTCCTGCAAAGGCAACCACGTTGTCTGGTTTCCTAAGGAGGAGAAACTGTAGAAAATCAGCCAGGAGCGCCTTGAGCTCTGGGTGGTGTCTCATGTACACAGCGTGGTCTCCCTTCAGCTCTTCCTGCAATGGCGATCAAACAATGCCACAAAAAGGTCTTAAAAAACACTGAGAATAAGTAGCCTTGATAAATTTGTTTGCTTACCAGTATTAACAATTAAATTCATCTTCACAAGAAAGTTTACTGTCACTATACAACCCTGTTTAAAAATTGTGCAATACTGGGGTTTTGAGAATAATGCTTTCAATACAAATGACTTCAAAAAACATTCCAAGGCCATTGATATACCTGGATAATTTTGACGTTGTGTATACTTTCATCAAAGCTTATCAAGGCATGTTAAAATATGGTAACATTTTCACCTTTAATACTGCCTTCAAGTCAAATTAATAACTCCCCGGAAAGTGTATACACAGATTCTGGCAATATTTCAAGACGTTGCACTTACTTTTCTGTCAAGGAATTTGGAGTAAAGTTGCATATCCTCTTCCCAGTTGAGAGGTTGTTTCTTAAAGACGGGTTTTTCACGAGCTTCGTCCGTGTCAAGACGACTTGGGACACGAAGCAGTCTCATCGTGACCGGTGAACCCACCTGAACTCTGCTGGTCAAATGTCTGAAAACAAATTTCCAGATTGCATTATAGATTATGGCATACAATGCGAACATCAACAATTTTTCAATTATTTCATCAACAACAAGATGCATTATGGTAGATGTGTGAGTGTTCAAGATAAGTTGATCTCAACATATTGATAAAATGTTACCAATCTTGACCACAAACCTTGAAGTTTACCACGATTTGCTTTCTATCTTCATATTTCCCACAAACAATGATGGTAGAAAGTCTCTCCAGATTTTCAATTCCAGAAAAAAACTTTGATAGAACTGGATTCTCAGCCTAGCTGGGAATTCACCTGAGACTCTCGATA
The DNA here is from genome assembly GCA_001465055.1 of Ptychodera flava. NCBI lineage: Eukaryota > Metazoa > Hemichordata > Enteropneusta > Ptychoderidae > Ptychodera > Ptychodera flava. The sequence goes on from LD351334.1 coordinate 17,037, forward strand.
CTTACCTGTCCTGTATTATATCAAACATAAAATAATTGATATGAAAGATGTTTATCCCCACTGAGTAAACCTTTGAACCCTGACTGCCACACTAAGATTTGCATTCTTTGAGAATCCCATACGGATGCATGGTCACTGATCGGTGTGTTCACATCAACGTAAGTTAGGACTTACCCATCCGAAAGAAAATATGATTGCCACGATGTTGGTAGATCGTGCATGGAATGAATTGTTCGTTCGATGCCAGCCACGTGGAGTTCCCTCTCCCCGATGGTCTGTTTGCGTTCATCAAGGGCTCTCTGTAACATAGAGGCATAAAGATCTCCTGAGTGTGTTTGTTGACTCAAACAATTCTAGGTGGCATCATTAAACCCTTGATTGCCAAAGTTAATTTTTGTCTATGTTTTAAAATATAACCCAGCTAGTATTTTTCAGATCTAGAGAATTTATTTCAGATTTTGTCAAATTTTAATCAAAAATTGAAGCCCATGGAAAGTGATGTCAATGTGGTCCAAAATTATAACAAAATTCCAGAAAAATTCATAAAAATTGGTAAAATATTGCACTTTTTGGTGGAATATTACATCAGTCAACAGGTTGACAATATAAACATACAAATAACTGAAAAGAAACTCTGCACACACCATAAATGAAATGTGGGACTTTGTATACTACACACAGGCTTGAAAGGTGGTCCCTTGTTTTACACGCAAATATCTAATATGCATTCATAGTTTGCTACATAGAGTTCAAAGGTCACGACAAAGGTCTTTTCTGATGAGAAATATACCTCATTTCACAGCACAGTCGTTTGGTGGGCTATTCAGCTCTGGGACTATTCGCCCCATAGACGAGTGTACAGAAGCGAGAAACAACCCAAGTCTGGAAACAGAATGGCTATAAAAACCACGCCATGTCACATTCCGTGTACGATTTCACTGTGAAAATTAGCAAGTTCATCTATCATGTAACCGTCGATCGTTCCCTATCATTCTCAAAATTCATACCTGGTACTTGATTTGCTTCAAAAACGCTCGTTTCGTGTGATTTTTGGCCGAATTCGACGGACACATCGTCAAAACATAAGCGTGAGCAACATTCCGGTCACCTCTTGGGTACCTCCACTTTACTGACGTTGGCACCGCCTATCCATGAGGGATGACTGGAATGTTGCTCACGCTTATGTTTTGGCGAGGTGTCTCTCGAACTTGGCCGAAAATCACACGGAATGAGCATTTTGTAAGCAGATGAAGTATCAGGTATGAATTTTCGTGTAATTTTCGACCGAGTTCAGAATACACCTCGCCAAAACATAAGGCATGAACAACCTTCCAGTCACCCCTCATGGGTACGTGGCGCTAACGTCAGTAAAGTGGAGTGCCCAACGTCCACTGTGAGGTGACCGGAATGTTGCTCACGCTTATGTTTTAGCGATGTGTCCGTCTAATTCGGCCGAAAATCACACGAAACGAGCATTCATGAAGCAAAGTAAGTACCAGGTATAAATTTTGAGAATGACAGGGAACGGTCGACGGTTACATGATAGATGAACTTACTAATTTTCACAGTGAAATCGGACACGGAATGTGACATGGCGTGGTTTTTATGGCCATTCTGTTTCCAGACTTTCATTGTTTCTCGCTTCTGTACACTCGTCTATGGGGCGAATAGTCCCAGAGCTGAATAGCCCACGAGGGACTGTTTCAGAGCAATCATTTCCAACTTACTTAAATATCATATCTTATTAAACTTGTACAGTACGTAAATAGATCACATTTACCAACATTATCAATCAGAGATACCAAATGCCATATAAATTGGTACCTGTACGTGAACGAACAACTGGGACCTTCAGATGGCTGAAACAACATCAGCACGACCTTTTGTGTAATTGGCAATTAAATCAACAGGCAAGACTTCAATAAGTATGCATAAAATTTAATACAGTCGGTGAGAACTCACAACTAACCGTTCATACTGTTACTGATTGCATCAGACTAACATATTCTTCATCCGTTGATCGATGCTACTAAAACTTTTATTAATTTCATCGACCATTAACTAATAAGTATAATATGTCATTGACTCCATTGGGTCAGGACAGGCTGTCTTTCTATGTCACACTGTATAATAAATAACTGTCAATGAATTCAACACTGATATGTACGTGTGCAGTTCTGATTCCTTGTGGGATTCATGTTAAAATATGATAAAGTATTTTATTTTATAGATGGTCACGTGTAAACTGTGGATGGTGCTTTGGGCAGTGGCTCTACTTTGACACTGTTGGGAAGGTAAATGAGCAAGACTGAGGTACATTACGGAAACACAAAAAGAATGCTTTGACCCCTCTATCAAATGGCATGACCCTATTTTTTTCCTGCGGAGTGGATATGATTCAAATTTATCTGAGCATCATTGGAGCAATATTTCATCTGAAGTATTAAATAGAACAGCCTGAATTCATTTTTTACAACCATGTCAATTATACAATTGTGTTTGATTTAAAATTTAATGCAACAAGATCAAAATGGCCGTTGGATTAATCGAAAAAGAAACTTGCACAAAATTATCTCCACTGCACTGACAATCTGAAATCAATTCCGTAAAACTTTATTGCAAGTAAATTGATTGCTGGTAAATATCGTGACTGCCTTTTTTTTTCTGAAAAAATATTCAAGTTATGACAGACTTTCAATTTCCCTGGCAAATTCTTCCTGTCCCCTTCAGTTTTATTCCTTGGCAACATAACTTTTACGACATTGCCGTTTCAATATCACACTCATAAAAGTCCCTGGAAAGAATTGCTAATCTTCAAACGTCTCTATGACAGCACCATTCAACAAAATAATACGATTATTTTCACAAAAAGAGGCTTAGCTGTTGAAGAATTTTAGGGGATGTTTTTCATCTCCTAGCAGTAACCATGGCATTAGGTAGATTCAAAATTCACTTACATATGTTGCCGTGCTGAGATTCGTTTCAGAATCAAACGATATGAAGACACAGTTCTCTGTTATTCCTTTGTTAACCATTATTCTCTGCAGTAAAAGATTTGAGGCTGTAAAACGGAGAGAGAGAGAGAGAGAGAGAGAGAGAGAGAGAGAGAGAGGGAAGCATTATATTTCAAAGTAATTTTACATTTTGAAACACAACCATCATCTTGAATTAAGGTGATTGAATTCAGAATTGTCATTTTTTAATGATTTCACTGTAGAAAGACAACAGCGCTGCTTGATTGTGTATGAGTACATACAGTTTTTCATGGCTACGGTAACACTCACAGCAAAAGCAATACAGTGTTTGTACTCTGAAATATGTTTCAATCTGGTGAGATTGAGAACCACACATGTACATCCAATATGGACCCTTCCACCATCATGGTTTGGCCCAAACCCATTGTTACCGATGGTGAGTGTGGACCTATTTACAGGGAATAGGGGTGCAGTACTCTGCAAATCTAAAATTTAACACTGATGTCATTATCCATGGCATAAGCTGGATTAACATAGGTATCACATTATGCTTGTGTCAAAACCTATTCAGTTGCTGACATACGCTTAACTACCAGTAAATCTATCTATTCAGTCCAAATATGACAATTGTAAGAATAATCCTGCCATCACCACCAAACATCTGATTAGGTGAAGACTCAAAGAGAAAATACACAACACTAGACGTTGGTTAAAATATTCGTTGTGTTTGTACATGCGCATCTGTGGACTCCAAAACGCAAAATCCATGGTTCACTGCTTCCTTACCATATGTTGCATAGCATGGCAGTCTAGTGTACAGACACATGGATCTCTGACGCCATAGTCTGACATACAGTGAACTACTTGGAGTATTCTCAATCAGCATAGGTATCACTAAGTGTTGTATTATTCACTGTATATGTTGCCACAAAGATTTAACTGTTAACTAATTGGAATGTTTTTAACCCTTTCACCACAATGGTTTGTCCCAAATACATTGTTTTCAATGGTAAAGTTGGACCTGTATACAGGGAACTAGGGGGTGAAAGGGTTAAGGCAGAATGCGCCTTGAGGAAAGATATTTGCACTCACATTTTTTTCAATACTTTGCTGGTCTACCACTCGTGGTGATTCATTGTAAAGCTCTTGGTGTAAGAAAAATTTTCACTACCTTAGTTTTTTTAAAATTAAAAATTTTGTTTTTCCCAATAGGGATGGTGGCCATTTTGAATTTCAAATACTAGTATCAGTAAATATTAGGCAATTTCTTTCTCTAGTATTAAATTTTGCAAGGTGACCCCTGATTTTTATTCTTGACTTACTAGGAAAGTTTGAGCAAATGTTAGATCTTTCTCTTTTGAGGCATACACTACTTTAAGTAGCTGTACCCTCAACTCCAGTCAATTCCAAGTACATGTACAGTAACTGATGATAGCATTCGTACAGCCATACCCTCAACTTAAGTCAATTTCAAGTGTAAAGTCTCTACACCAATGGTAGTTTCTGTACAGTTTTACTGTCAAACGCATTGAGAAGATTTTACATTTTACAGCTCCAAGGACTAAAGAATAATGTATAATAGTGCTGAATATGAGATCTCCTAACACCTACGCAATATACTGCGAGCATAGTCATCATGAGCAAAGAGTCAAGATCATCACCAAAACCTTGACTTTTATGAGCAATAGGCATTGCACCTTATAGGCACATGATGTGGTTAAGGTAGAATGGTAGAATGCACCTTGGGGACAGATATTCAGACTCTCAAATTTTTACAATTTTCTGATCTACCACTTGTGGGGGCTCATGTGAAGCACTTGGAGAAAGAAAAATTTCACAATTTTATTTTTTCGAAAATCAAAATTTTTCTCTCCCCATATGTAGTTCACACGGGGATGGCAGCCATTTTGAATTTCAAATATCAGTATTAATGTAAGCTAATTTGTTTCTTTAGTACCAAAATTTGCACGGTGACCCCTGATTTTTATTCTTGATTTGGTAAGAGTATGGCTGAAAGTTTATTGAGGAAGGTCTGAGCAAAAGTTTAATTCCTTTACTTTCGAGGTGCATACTACCTTAATGGCCTCCTCCTGCATAGAATTACAAACTTTTACCTTTGCCAAAGATGAACCCTACGTACTGGGAAATGTAAGTACAAAAGAACTAATAGGACTTTTGAATAAGTGAGGCAAGGAGGCTGAGCTTGAGGGACAATACAGGTATAAAGTCAAAGGTCACAGCATCTGATGCAGCCCTCATTTAGCAAAGGCAACTTAAAGGTGCCAGTTTGTGTTTCATATGTACAACTACCTTTAAAACATAAAAATGTGACAGATAGTAAGCACAGGGCATATTTCTGATTAGAGAAGAAAATTGTTTCAACAGGTTTTTAATACATTCAGTGGAAAACAAATGCTTGAAAAATGTTAATTAGATGAGTAAACATCTATGACTGTAGGTATACCACATCAAGGTATATGCCCCTTTAACCCTTTCACCCCAGTTCCCTGTGTACAGGTCCAACTTTACCATAGAAAACAATGGATTTGGGACAAACCATGGTGGTGAAAGGGTTAAGTACATGTACTTGACACCACAAATATCCTATGATACATTGGCAATTTTGAGGTTTAAAAAAGTTGAAAATTCACACATTTCCACATACAAATTCTCAGTGTGGATGGTGAAATATTGAAAATTTCGCATTACCCTCAGGAAATGGTGTTTGCCTTTGACAACATCTACTGTAAGAGTCTATGAGTAGCAGGCTTACTTGTTTTGACTTTTGTTCAGTACTTGTTGAGACAATTTTCCAGCTGGGGCCAGAAAATCAGTAAGCAAATGTGACGGGTAGATGTTGGAGTCAAAACGTTTCAACATTTCTCATCCAATAGCTCTTGAAAGGATTATCCCTTGCTGGGTTCTGAGATGAACATAATGTTTACTAGGGCACAGCGGGCTAGCACATGTACAAGGAGATGGGTGAATATGACATTTGTATGCATTTTGTAAAAACGTTGAGAGCGAAAACACACTTTTTATCTGAAAGTTTTATCTTCAAGGAAACAACACATGCCTAAAACTAAGAGTTATCTATGCTACTTCAAAACTACATTTCCCACTCTCATCACATGTTCTGACTATTTGTCACAGACAAAATGTCCATTTTACGTGATCTTTGCATGATATGATATGAAGCATCACTTTAGAATTAAAGCTAAACTTATCAACATCACGGCAGATTTTCATCTACATCATGGAATGTGGACAAACTAAACACTGAAAAATTCTCCCAAAGATGAAACTTATTTTTGAAAGTCGATTTGAGAATGCCAGCCTATGGTCAAGGAATTTCAACACTTTCTCAGTTTACTGGTGATTTTTATTGTCACCTCCTGGCACAGAAGAGTTGGACTTTTAGATGCCTATACATGTTTATGTGTTAACGTGTTATAGGTCAACAGCCTGACTGAACGTTCACCAACTGACGATGATAGCACAGCGTGAAGACTGCTCCGTATGCACAGCGTGTTCCTAACACCATACATTACCGGAGGAAGAGCGATGGAATTCCACTGCCTTCAAGTCTCAGTTCAGCAATATTTCAAAGATTCCTCCGGGCAATAAACATTCCTGAAAAGCTTCCATTATCCATTATTCCATCCATTCCATTATCCTCGATTCAGGCATTATACAAGTGCGGTCATTTACAACAACTACCGTACAATTGGAATCAACTTTCTTCCCCTAGCATGCTAATTTTTTTCCTGTTACAATACTGATAAAACATCAAGTCAACAATGTGCCCTGCCTGACCTGGTTCCAAAATAATAATCTCTATAAACAATACCTGATATAACTTTCCATCATATGACAGAAAATGAGAAGACAGAGGGGCTGAATCAAAACAGTAATTTTAATTTTGATTTTCAGGTTTATAATATTTCTCACTGCAGAACAAAGCTACAGCATCTGTGGAGAGAATTGACTGATCTGTTATACTGTACTTAAAGAAATAATTTGAAATCAATTACCTGAATGCCTATCATGAAGTTCATCTCTGTCATTAGAATATTATTTGCATATTGATTGTCAATTAATACTGATTATCGTTTTCACTCATTGCTATGGGATCAAGTGATTTTGAAAATATCTCAATTTCTTTCTTTAAAGACTGGCATCTGGATTTCAACAAATGTGAAAGTCAAATCTCTGCTTTGTTTTATTTCAAAAATGCTAAGCATACCCCTGCATTTCAAAAAGGGAAACCCCGTTTGAAAACCGAGAAACACATCAATTTGTATTCTAGATTCAAGATCACACCTTTCGCAAATTGACTCAAGTTTTGCGGTTCAACACTCAATAAATCTTCATAAAACTACAATTTTAACACTTGAATCTAGGACATAAACCATTCAATATCACAGTAATTATGATTTAACTTCTGTTCACGATAGCAGCCAACTTTACAAGACCCAATACCATGAAAACCACCTTTGAAACCAAGTTCAAAGGTCTAAGGTCAATGGTTGGGCAAACTGGGCTAAAGCTGTTGCCCATGTTTGCTCATATCAAATATATGAAATCACTAGCCGTAGACAATGTTCTGTGTGAATCGAAAGACATTTGATATCCTATTGTGTGTTAACATGAAATGAAGTGGTACTGAACGTCTTCTCGTTTTTTTTCCACTGAAATGTGAGGAAAGTATCTTGTCATATTATGTTTCCCAGCAAACTGAAATGATCAATAGATTTATTTTGTTTTGCCTTCCTTCTGATACATGTACACTGAAACCATGTAGCATTTACTTACCCTCTGATATGAATCCCTGCATTGAGTCTTTCTCATAGGTCTGGGCTGTCCTTTGAACATCCTGCAAAACAAGCAAATAAAACTGTTTGACAAAATATCCATCACACCGTGGTTTATCAGTGTGGGCTTGCACATATCAGTATATACATTATGATCTTGGAAAGGTAGTCTTTGTTATGATAATCCATGAATTACATGTTTCACTGTGGGATCCAGGTAACATTCAGAGCAAATGTTGAGGCAATAAAAATTGATTACTATTTTTCCCTGTACGATACTTTGCTGATAATAGAATATGTGTGGTGGTTTTGAGAAGTAAATTGATAACAAGTGCAGTTTGGTACCTATCCAGACCAACTCTAATACACCCAATCTTGCTATGACAAAAATTTACCCAATCTGGCCATGATATAATAATATACCAGGTGTGCACTCACTGTTTGAAGTGCCCCCCCCCCCCCAATTTGCAATGTACTGGGAGTTGTCCTGAGTACAAAATTAGCAAATTACGAGCAAAAACATGGCCAAATGTGTATTTTGTAATTACAGAAATAAGTAAAATGATTTTGTGTGTGTACACTTTTTTTGATTGATGTGCAGGATAGCTAATAACAATTTATTTGGCTGATTTGGAAATATGGAAGATAAATAACCCTTTGTAGCATGTGTATTATGTGGTGAACAAGCCAAGTGTTGCTGCCTACACAGAGTGGATGCTCTGCAAATTGTGTTGCAAAGTTGCATAGCATCATAAATGCCATATTCATAATTTCTATCTGCCTTATTCATTTAATAATTAAAATGTATTCAAACGATAAAACTACTTGTGAAAGACTTAGCAATATTTCAATTCCTTGTGGTACACACAAGATGATGGCACTGACACTCTATGGTACTTTGTCCCGGAAGTAGGACGCCAAAAATGTCAAAGATTACTCCTGTACTCATCCTTACATGTACATTATACTGTACACATCAGTACATATGTGCACATTCTGGAATACATATATGCATTGACGGCATATTTTTAAAGTTCAATTTATGAATTTATTATCTGCCACCATATGGATTTGAATTTCAGTTGCCTAGCAACCACACTTTTAGATCCAGAAATTGTTTACTTTCTTATTATATTTGTTCAACTAGACAATCTGTATTGAATTTACAACTTGACAAAATTACAACGTTTAACATGAAATACCCATTTCTCTTAAAGTCCTGGGCGTATAACATATTTGTATTGTTAATCAATTCATGATGGCCTCATTTGCTCTGCTATAAAACTCCCTATACGCTATGTATTTAATGGTCAGCCCAAGGCACACTTTCAGTGCTGCATTGAAATTTTGAAGTTATAAATATATGTATTGCCTACGAAGTTATGATGCATCGACGAATGATATTTCTTCCTGTAAGGTTATAGTTTTGTCAAAGACTTTCTCTCAGGAGAGGGATCAATTTTGATAGTTTTCCAGCATCCCTTCCAAGTTTACAACATCATGAGCATGATTCATTCATTGAAATTCTCTGGCAAATCTCTAAAGACAACGCACATCAGAATTGCAACATCAATACCAATGTATCTTCGTATGTTTAAAACCAACAGCCTGGCTAACATTTTGAGCTTGGTTCTTTGTAGTGCAATGCCATTGCAATTCTGTCAGTTTCACTGTTTGACTTGGTAAAATCCCATTGTTTTCAATGAAACGGGCAGGACTATTTACATGCAAATAGGGGTGGTAAGATGAATTTCTCCAATCCCACCCCGTGAGGATGCCAGTAGGGATATCTCTGCCATTGAAATAAGGTTGATCCCTACCATCATAAACCATTGCTACTGATCATGACACTATTGTTTTCTCCAGTAAAGCTAACACAGTACAGAGGGAAATGTAGATAACACAGCTCTATAGAAACTCTTGAGGTGAAAATAATTTTCAAAGCATTGTATCTCTTGTAAAACTGTACCCTGGGGGTTTTTCGCAATTTTATTAAATATTTATCTTTTTTATTTTTTTAATTTGAACGTACAGTAAATGCGCTTTGAGATTTTTTTAAAATGTAATACGCTGTGTAGGAAATGAATATTATTATCATTATTACAGTAGTTTTCTGATTCCATAGCAACATCCCCTTCTTATGCGTATTGGAGTTTGTTGAATTTGTAGCATTACAGCTGTACCTAAGGGTGTACTTTAATACTCAGGCAGAGTGTAAGAAAGCCCACTCTATCACAAATCCAAATATCATTAAATCAATATCGATTTTGTTAACACTGTGTATTGGTGCATCTCATCATAATGTCACCTTTCCTCTGGACAAACTGACTGAGACACGAGCCGTTGTGAGCAGGAGTGTAACAGATGGCTTGAAGAAGGGGTGAATAATAGTTGTGTACTGTTGAGGTTTTACAGACCCTGCATGAAGCATATTATAACCGAGGATAGGTCCTAGACTAAGCACATACGTGTTACTGTACATCATGTCAAATGATCAAAATACATTCTTAAAGTAGAATAAGTTCTTATATCAGTGAATGAAAGCATGATGTACTGTGATGAAAGAGAACTTCATGTGGAATTCAAGTATAACTTTAACATATTTGATATCCTGAAACGTTCCGATTTGGCATTGGAATTTCTGGGAAAGCACACTGACTAAGGTGATACACAAGAGAAGCTGCCACTGCCACTGTGATTTCTCTGTGCCTACGCTAGGGATTCTGATGATTTCTCTGTGCCTACGCTAGGGATTCTGATGATTTCTCTGTGCCTACGCTAGGGATTCTGATTACATGGCCAGTAGCTGTAACTTTTGATGATTATTTCACTAATTTTGTTTTGTACATTAATCGCAAGTTCTTCTCCCAGAAGCATGTTAAAACACCTACTCTCTAGCTTGCCAATATAGCGTCTATATGTGTAAAATACACTGTAATTCTTTACATTTGAATTCTACCCCGGACCTGAATTCACCTGTCACCAATAACAATACAGTCAGTACTTGTACAGGCTGAGTTGACAAGCTGAATACAGCATATCTCAACGCGCTTTGGGAGTGAAACAAGACACTGCAACTGACATAAAAAACAAAAATAGTGAAAAAATATCATAAAAAAATTACAGTTCCTGGCCCTTTTCATAACTATGTAAAAGAATCAGTCAAAGTTGAACAGATAATAGTTGGAACAATGAGAAAATGAGATGATACAATGTCACTCTACCATACATGTAATACCATTAGCCATACCTGTTTTATATACCTGTTTCTAACAATGCAAATCATCAAAATGTGATACTAAAAAAGAAACAGTATCTGTAACTTTAGATATTAATTAATGTTTTTTCTTTCCTGTTTAAGGTGGCAAACATATTCATATTCTTCTCACTACAGTATATGAAAAATTCAAAGTATTAACCATACCAGAAGGACGCATTTGGTATAATATGCAAATTTATTGTTGACATATGAATTAACAAATGATTTAAATTCTTAATTCAACATCTGTCGTAAACCATAACCTTGGCCATTTAGACATGGAGTGCAACCTATAGACGTATTTTGATCACTGGGCACTTAATTTTTCATACAGAGCAAAAACACTTGAAAACACGTCTAGTGTTACATAGATGGGACTTCAAACAGTGTTTTTCTCGAAACCATAAGCTATTCTCGACAGCATAAGCTATATTGCGTATAAGCTATACTCTTACACATACTTTGACCCCTGACCTTGTAGTATAGGATAAAGCCCGAGTACGAGGGTTTTATCCGACTTAAAAACTATCGCCCCTAACTGATATATTTTCGTGTTCAATGTGTTTACGTCAACCGTCCCCTTTGTCAATGTAACATGTTTAGGATATGAATTAAAACTTTTATTTGTGAAATAGCCTTCCAATGTAATGGAACATCCTATAAATGCCCTAGGGCACAGCAGATTTTGTGTTGCAGCTGGTTTCCGCTGTGTTACCAAATTTGAATATTAAAACGTACCAGATTTCTACAGAATATGACATATTCACTTTTGATTGGACAGTTCTTTACTACAGCGCTGTCATTCGTTTCTGGAATTTGGTGACCAAGGCTTTACGAGTAGATAAAACACCCTGAATTGAGCACTCTGATTGGTCAATCAACAGTAGATAGTTTTTAAGTTCAAAAATGCTACAGCTTGTGGTGTCATTCAGGAAATTTTTGTCTGATTAATGACTTAGACATGTGTCAACCTGAAATTTAAAGAGCACAGTGTACTGGACAATGGAGAATTATTTGCACTGAAATCTTGGACACTTTTACAGCTGAATATATTCAACATAACAATTTCTAAATTTCAAGAGAATACCGCTTATAGAGAATGAGTACAGTGTCAATATTGTAACTTCTTTAATTAATTCAGAAACTGTTACATTCATGACAATATTTCCTTTGAATGCAACCAACTATTGAGCAATGGAAGTTTTACTCCAATATTTTTCTCAATCAGATATTTTCTTAATAGTCATCGTTAATCTGCAAAAATACCTACAGTTTATCTGTGTATGCAACATAACATCTTCACTGTAGTTTTCTTTAACTCAATTGGTCTACAATTTCTCATCATACCTTAAGTTATTCTTTAACACTCGGAAAGAAACAATGCTAGAAAGTGATTCTCAATCAAAATTAATGAGCCTTTGTGAAAACATGGCCCTTTAAATGAGAATTTATCTAGTCACATTTGTTTTTGATAAATAATGCAATTTCTGATTTGTTAAAATTTTTCCTGCTTGAACCAACATACAGGAGACACATACTATAGGACGCAATCAGCCTTGAATGCTTCAAATTGACCATTATTTTACTTGATCTGCAGAGACAGTGTGTGTCAGCTCAGTGTTAAATGTACTTACCTCTCCTTGTGTGATAACTTTGTTGACAACAAACTGTCCATCTTGTTGTACAATGAATGTTTTTCTGTCTAAAGGGTGGTCTTCAAGCTGAAGAAGGAAAAAAAGGAAAACAGAAAGATTCAGATAAATATGTCAATATGGAAACTGCACCACCGGCAACGAACTGATTGTATTTTTTTTTTCATTTAAATTCCAGTGTGACCTTTTTCTGTTTTGCAGTGGTTTAGCCAAACTCAATTCAATATAGCACATTATGTAGAAAAGATGATACTGATACGTCATCCATATGAGAGAAACAATTTGAATGAGAGGTGATTACTGTATAAGAATTAATGTCATGGGGGTTTAGATTCTCTGTTTTGATGTTTGGAGCGCATTCAACTGCATTTAATTTGGATGATTTGCATATAAAACATCACAGGTCGTTGGCATTGGAAATCTTCATTGACATTTACATTGCCATATTAATGAGTGACAAGCCAAATAATATCCCAGTCGAGGTAATTCAGGGATCACATTGAGGATAGATAGTGTCACAGAAATTTATTAAAAATATCTGTGTGGATTTTTAAAGGTATTCTATCTACACATTAAGTGTTATTATGGTGAAACTTTTAATAATTTCAACTCGGGCAAACATGCTACTGATGATATATAAGATTCAAATACAAAAACATACATGTACATACTGTCCATGCATGGTACATCCAGAACATACATTATACATAAAGTATGTGCCTCTGTACAGTGTATTTCATGTCCTGTTATATCATAATACATGGTCCGTACACTCGCAAGTCACTTAAAATTCAAGGACGTTAAAGAGTGTAGGGACCTGTCATTGTAAAAGCTTCTACTTTGCTCCGTGTCGAGATGGTTTAAATGCACCATGTATCCAAGTTTGATGATTATTGTAATTGAACAAGAAGGCGGTACAGGTGTAAAATCACTTGCAAAAGTCAAAAATCCGCCAGACACAACCTGTTAGCTCATATTGTGATGTGCATAATGATACAATGCACATACAGGTATTTTCTGCTGTCTGTGATGATACAACACACACACCGGTACATGTAGCTCAGTTGTTTTGCGTGTGATCAGATGCCGCACGTACATACTTGGTGTGCTCATCATGTGATCATCACAACTAGCACAACACTTTTGACCAAATTCACTGTGTGATTGCTGTAGAATGTATTACAGGTGCATTGGCTTGCTTTCAGGGAGAGTTTATTTGTATAGACATTACCAGACCTACAACAGCACTATACTGACGGTACTCAATACAGGTGCCAGTGTGTCATTATGCATGCAAGAATTAAAGGTTGGGGAATCGATCCCAGGGATCAAGTTTGTTTGGGTTTGTAAGAGGATTATGAAGGTGTCATAGCCTTTTCTTTTCCATTGAAATTGTAATCTAGTAAGTAAATTTCCTGGCAAGACAATCTGACGCCTGAACCATGCCTTTAAACTTTTCAAATTTGTCCAAAGCTCAGGATTATAGAAAATCCAGCCAGTTGAATTGTAAAATGTTGTAGCACATTTGGCCCATCATCAAGTCTATGCAATAAAATATGTTCCACAAGAGCCAATGCACTGTCATGGCCTGTATATTTGTATGTTCTTCAAATGGGCAGCAGAGATCCTGCAAGATGTGACAACATATGCCAGTTATGACATGCAATATTGCAAGTTGACGCAAATGCCACAGACAAGTGCCGATGAACATGAGACATGTAGGTTGGTTGCAGTTAATTCATATTCAATACTGCCTAGTGTTTCATTCCTTGGAGACTGTTTTGCCCTATCAGTCAGCCTATATCCTCCAGCTAAAGCATGTCATCAGACAGTATATGTCAGGCCCGGTTGACCTATTGTTCCACAAGGAGGAACATTTGACCTTCAAGTGCAGCCTCCCGATTGGCTGAAATTACACAGAGACAATCGCCCTGGAGACATGCACCAGAGTTCTCGCTACAAACGGCCACAGAAAGTTTTACAGATAGAAAGGAATTTCATGATTGTAACAGGTACCTAGGAGAGTGTTTCTCAGCAAATACCGGTCTCTTCTCCAGGGCAATGCTGTAAAATTTCCTTGCTAGTTGGTCTGCTGGGAGTTTATCCTAGACTTGCAAATGTCAGGTATGGCTTTCCTGCAAGGACTTCAGACAAAACCAGGGACATGAGTACCGGCAATTTCGTGGTGAAATGACACCTGAATCTTTTCAGCAATCTAATTCAATTTATCAAAAGTCTTTGAAAGAAGAGCATGGTCCATGTACACTTCCAAAAAATAGGTACATGCATCTATTTTGGAATAGACTAGAAATTCCAAAATTCTTTTATAGATCTTGATGTACAGACTGTATGCAGGTGCCTTGGTAGTTCAACCATACGTTAAAATGGCTGTAAATTCTTGCACAGGATATTGTATAAGTTTTGCAATCTTTTTTTCATGATATTAATAGAAGTACGTCACTCTATTAACTGATTGAGACACAACACTGGTTTGAATCTTCTCACGTTGATATGATTTGACCTCAGTGATCCACTGTGACTGTTAGGATCAGAGCTAAATGAAGACTTAGCCCTTTCACCATTGCCCTTTGGAACATCCCCATAGGTTTTACTGCAGAGGGTGGACCTATGTACAGGGATTTGGGGGTGAAAGGGTTAGTAAGGTAAATACCAGTGTGCCCTCTCATTGATGAGCTCTCTGAGTCAATTTTGGAATTTTTGGAATCATCTGTGTGTTAGCCTAGCTTATACTACAATGTGTAAATTTTTCTTGAGTCAAAGACAACTGTCTAGAATTTGAGATGCATGTAAGCTCATAAAACTAGCTTTGACAGTACAATGGGTGGTACACTTCTTCTGTGAAAATATATGATCATATCTTTCAGATATATTAATTTCTGTTGACAAAATAAATGTCCTCTCTTCCAAGGCATACATGTAAATTGTGTCTGTGTAAAAACTACAATTGCAGCAGCACTGCATTAAGCTCATTGTGTATGCCATGGGTATTCTGGGTTCATGCTGGCTTGGAAATAATTTACAGAAACCCCTGTTATTAAATTTGGCAGTTTTATTCTCCTCAGAGACAGCACACTAAACTATCTGAGGTGTGATAAATCGTCCCAGGAGTCCCTGCCCTGTATGTACTATTAGACCGAGAACAAGATACGAATAAGGAGGAATAACATATTAGCTGATTTCACAAGCTGGGCTGACATTGATTGCTGGTTTGTTTGATTTCCCTTCTTCGATTGAAACTGTGATGGAAAGTCTTACCTCAGCTGAATGCTTAAGTACTCACACTTTCTGCCTCAGAAAATTGAAAATAAAAAACGCTTCTCCACGACCGTACTGACGCAAAAGTACCCTACTCGGCTCTTTTTCATCCGCAGTCTATCAATTGCATAGTGAAAAACTTCCTCTGGGCTTAGCAATCTCAGATATTAAATTCCGCACACTCATCCCAGCCAAGATTTCTTGCTACTGACACTTTTAGTAGCACATGCACAGAATTGCAGTGATCTGATTTATTTGTCTGCTTTGAAACTACTGGGAGGCTGTGACTATCTTCAGGCTTCAGCAATTCACACCGAGTAAATAGAAACACGCCACCCGTGCAATTTAAATGAGGCGAGAAAATTAACAAAAGCCTGGCAAGCAGATCGCAGTTGAGTCAATCATGACGGGCAAAAACCAAAGTATGACAACCATTTCCTTTTTCACCGTGGATGCCAGTGAAGGCACTAAGTTCATCTCTGCCACTTACAGACAGATTCAAGTTGTTTGTCATTTGAATTGCAGGAATACAAGTACAAGAACCAAGTACTCATTACACAGGATATGTCATAACACAAATCAAATTGTTCAATCAGAGGCAAATAGGATACCAGCTGACACCCACTGAACCATACCAACCAAGTGACCACATGTGAAGGCCATGGGAATTACAACGACTATCATATTAAAGCCTATAAATTACAATTCAATTGATGACACTGAATCTTCGTGGATATCAAATTGTTCAAATATCAAACAGATCTCTGTCAATTTAAAGTATCCTTCACATTGAAATAAATATCAGCTGTTGACATCAGTTCAAGATGAACTTAACCCCACATTTCCCTGTATGTAGGGGCAATCCCCAACTGTATAATAGACAATTGTAATGGACAGAAGCTTGCTAGTGGGTTTACATAAACACTGAAAGTGACATGATTGTCATATTTGCTATCTTATTAGCCAAGACATTTACACGTGCATACACCAGCTAGAAGACATACACATACATGTACATGTATGTACATTTCACCTGCAATATATAAAACCATACAGAATAGAAAGTGACAAGGCTGGGGAAATTGGCACTTTTACAGCTTAGTGCACTATTAAAATGACCACCTTAGATACAGAGTTACACAATTGTAGCTCAACACCTCAGTAAGGTGTTACAAACAGGTTACTGGTTCACCCATTTGACATGACAGTATGTATGAATTACGCCATAAAAATTCCTTTTCTGTGAAATATTGCATTGCCCAGGCAGAGGTGACGGGCTAAAATGCCATAATTTTTCACTTCTTATTGACATGTGCGTGCTGTTCACATTGCAACCACTGAGAGCTGTATCTCTTACAATTTGTCTGACAACCGGCATAAGTGAAATCTCTTGTCACACGGCATGCATAGGAAAAGACACACATATAATACACATTAAAGAGGTACAGAGCAATGTATCATGCAGATGGTATTGCATTTAAACCTAGAGATCTTGCTCTCAACAGTGTGGCAACACCTGTAACATGTTCGTTTAATAGTCGGGAGTATGGACCACGGCCAAAAGATGGCGTCAAGATACTAGACTAACAATATGTGAGAATTGTTTTTGAAACATCTTTTCTGGAGACTTGCATTCTCAAAACAAAAAGGAATATTGACAGCTGGAACATGCAAAAAATTATGACCTCTTTTCTTTATATGTACATACTATAACTTGAAGTACTGAGATGACAAGTCCATGAGTTGGGCTAATACCATAAAACACAACCCTAGCTGTTTTGACTTCCAGCATACAATATAATATCTATAGCTGTTGATCTGTATTCCCAGGTTGAATATACTTGAAAGTGCTTGTGAACACACGTTTTTTCTTTCATGAGATCAAGCACAGATAGTTGAAGAAAGTGTGTGAAAAACAACGACAAACGTATGTGCATTATCAATACCTTTGTTTGGCCTCTTTTGATTAAAAAAACCAAAATGGTGAATGTATAATATGAGATAGGCAACTGTATATGTGTAGTACAATTTGCTCAAATTTAGTATCTGCACCAACATATATGAACATTCTATTACACACATATCTTTGTGTATTTATGCTAGTTCCAAGAAGCAACTAATTTACCATTTTGTTTTAACATCCGATCTGCAAAATCAATGGTGAATGGCACTTGAAAGTCGGTTCACTAAAAAATCAGCACATATACAGGGTTTTCTCTCGACTGCGCAATTGCGCAAATTGTGCATTTCGAGCCATTGTCTGCCCTGAAAAAGTTACTGACTGCGCGGAAATCACGCACAAAACACAGTAAGCAAAGATGTCCACATAGTGTAGCCACCTGTGAATTTGCTGTTGTTTCTAGGCATAATACACCATAGGAAAAGACAAAATATCGCCTGTCATTCAGCTTTGGTGACGTGCATGACTTGGAGTGTATGCATCGAAAAGAACAGCCAACGACCGGCGTATTTGCAATTCAGTCTCCACGTATACTAGTGTATTTTGATGTTCATGTTTTTAAAGTTTGAAAGCAGAAAACAATCATCAATGATGAAATCATGGAAAATTCAAGGTTTTGACGATCGATCTCGATCACAACAAAACACAATCGTTTGATTGGCACCCAGGAAGGGCCTACTAGGCCTACTCCTGATATTTTCATACTGGGGTCTGCCGGCCATAGCAAGTCGAAAACATCAACCCATGTATATTCCGAAAATATGGCCCACTGTTAAGTTAGAGAATTTCACCTTTATTTTGTTGCACATGACTGTTTTCCTGAAGCATGGAACATTTGCTTTGTTATTGACCCATGATTAGGGTTTTTGGGGATATAAAACAAACCCATGTTTAGGAATTTCTTCGTGAAAAATTGACCTGGAGCATATTTTCGTGGAATTAAATCCCAAAATTAGGACCAAATCGTGTCCAAGAGAATAAATACGTCAAGTTCTCAAGAGAATAAATACGTCAAGTTCTGAATCGGAAAACCTATGTGTGACAAATGGACAATAGATGGAGAGCAGTCGAGCAAATCACAAGCTGACAAACATTATGATGTCGATGTTAGCAAGGGTGCTGCATGAGACATAGGCGATGCAATTGAACTTTGTGATGATCGTAATGATATCAGGGAAGCGTACATAAGAAGGCAAAATCAACATCAAAAGTGACTGCCCCCTAAAATGTCAAATTTACCCCCTAATTTTGATAAATGGGGCAGAAAGTGCCCCTTTCGATGAACATGCAGAGAAAACACTGCATATACATAGCACCAGCTAGACTGTCAGTAGTCATATTCACCATTTTCGTCAGTGCAATAACACTGGACACATATAGGGCCTATGTCGTGCCTTCAGCACTCACAGCTGTGCCTTCAACATTCCCAACTCGCGCCTTTGGTGCTATTCTCGCGACCCCCATCCCCCGTATGTGCGAAAAACTACTACTAATAGAAAAGAGAAAGGTACAAGGGACTGTAGACATGTAGGCATGTACATGACAAAACATGTTTCGATCTGCAACATATTAATCCTTTGCCATACCCACTCAAGAAAATCAATATGAAAGAGTTTGACCACCGGTGCAAGGGTGAATTGTCAACTTGTCAGCCCTGAAGTATTCAGAGTGGCTGTCTAGATCTTTAACTATTGGTGGGTTTGCTGAGGGTGAATGGTCAACTAGACAGCCTTGAAGCATTCAGAGTGGGCCGTCTAGATCTTTACTGTTGGTGGGTTTGTTGAGGGTGAATTGTCAACTCATCAGTCCTGAAGTATTCAGATTGACCATCTAGAAACTGTTGGTGGGTTTGTTGAGGGTGAATGGTCAACTAGACAGCCCTGAAGCATTCAGAGTGGCTGTCTAGATCTTTACTGTTGGTGAGTTTGCTGAACAATCTCATAAGCATGCAACGATGTAAGTGTGCATGTCATTCAACAAGTAAATGTGATTGGCAGCTTGAAGTATAGGTATGTCAAGTTAGCAAATACAAAAAAAACCAATCAATCAATCAATCAATACATTTTTGCAAATGTTACAAAACTGCTATCTAATGATCCCAACCAAACATACAGATTGCAGTAGTGCACAACAAGACCTGTGCACCATCCTAATAATATGAGGAACTTGAAAAACAATTAAAAGAGAAGGTCCGAGAGGTGTATTTCTGTTAAATGGCCACAACTAGAAACTGATGGTAACAGTGAGAGCTCACTTACTGTGTGTGGTATGATTGTAAGAAATCAGTACAAGCTGTAAATTGCTCTTGAAATCATTTTGAAAATAGCTCTGTACCAGAAACTGGTTGAGATATTATAGTTTCACAAAGTTATCAAAAAAACCTGCAGGTATCTATATATATATACATGGTTCTGAGCTTGACTAAGAAGTTCAATTCTGTTTCTTCTTCACACTTTCAACATAAATTACTTCATAATATTTTTTATTGAAGTAGTTCAGACATAGATCCCTCAAATTACGTGCGAGATCCTGTGGTTGCCAGACAGATAATTTTAATCATTTTAAAGGAATCCAAATATAAAGTAA
>LD351334.1:39047-66403 GCA_001465055.1 Ptychodera flava
TTCCTTTTGACCAAACTATTTATTTGAAACAGAATATGAGAACTACCCCAGCTATACTGTAATATAAGCTTGGTCTTCAAGGCAGCCACACAGTTACAGTCAAGTAATATGGCCCATGAATATTTGTTACAAGGTACATTGTATGTAGTAGATCTCCTCAGTTACTTTGCAGTTTTTAAAGGGGCAGTCTTCAATCCCTGGTTCTCAGATTGTTAACATTGACTGTTTATGTGATTTTAGTCCTTGTTCTCCTTTGAAAGTTGTTCACAGTTTATAGTCAATTTGCTCAGTGATAAAGCTGATAAGAAAACCTGCTCCTGTCAACTTCTCTCAGCCTTGCATTGACTCAGAAACAGAATTTGCAGGAATCTCAACTACAGGGTTTTTGACCGACGGCCACCCCTCTGATTTGGTTTTAGCCGTCCATTCATATGTTAAGCAGTATACATAAGAATGAATTGTCGCAACTAAAGAATATGCAAATTGAAGATTCTTAATATATGTAAACTGGCCACCCCGGTTTTCAAAGCAGTGAAGAACACTGACTTGGTATAGAGAAGGGGGTTGGGGTGCAGTAAGCTACCAGGACAGTTTCTGGAAGTCTCCAGTCCAAGTTGAAGTACTTTTGCCTGAATCTTGATGAGGTAATTCAAAGGCTTAGAGAATGCTTCATTCTATATGTGTACTTGAATTTGCAAAAAATGAACGACAACTTTCATTTCTTGGACTTCATACAAAAGCTAAATTGTTTACAGTAATTTCATAAATGGGGTAGAATAAATAATATGCATATTTCTACGACATTACTGCATTTACATGATGCACTTCCACCACTGATGTAATCATTAATATCATTTTTCATCTATTACGAATAATAATCGGTAACTGTATCCCTCTATACCAACACTGTCTTCAGGGCAGTACAGTCAAATTGATGAAATTAATCCCCTTGCAAGTAGGGCACGGAATATGGAATATCATGAATTATAATTGTCTTTTGTTACGGTGAAGTACACAGGGCAGTATAATATGATGAGGAATGATTGCGCATGAAATTGATGGGAACTGGGAATACAAGTTTTGATGATATCCAGCACGGCCTTTGACTTATGCCAGCATTACCAAGGTACCGTGGATGGGTTTGATGATTGGTCATTTTAAAGTTGAAATGCTATGGTTGTGATCGATGGTTAAAGAATAATATTAGAGAAATGCTGCAGTTGTGATCGATGGTTAAAGAGTAATATTAGAGACACGCCACTATCCATTCAATTGCCAGCAGTTTTTGCAAAGGATCGTTTCTAACCCGTTTAATGTTGAATTTGGTATAACCCTTGTCTTTTTTCTCAGGTGAAATTAAGCCTTTATATTTTATGAGGGGGTTGTTTGTTGGGAAATGGACCTGACATGCATATTGGCATGCTTGCAGCCAAGATTGTAAATGAAAATGAAATGTTGACATGAAATTCTTCCTAAGAATTTTTGTCTTGCAAGAACATTTTTCCCTGAAAAGACCAGAAACAAAATTGTTAAATAGCAAAAATATGCATGTTTTCCTTTTGAGACTTGCTTTGCGCTTGAAATGTAAGGGATATTTTCTATGGCATCCTTCAACCGTTTATTGTCAATTTAGAGTGACAATCATTACAAACTGCACAGATGGACGTCCCCAGTGGGTTTAGAAATATTCCACCTGTAATTGTAAATTGCAGCCTAAGTATGCCCCTGATGAATGCAAAATGTTCACAAGTTTGTCAGGGGGATGTAGCTGACATGACAAGTGTTTGACAGGCTTGGGAAAACAACAATAATGAGATGTGAGAATTCACTGGCAAATGTTGTGTGTGTATACTCATGGCTTTTAGGATGTTGAAACATTCAAAATCCTGACAAACAAGTTCCACAAATTACGGACACTGTACTTGCCCTCATCGATATCATCGGTAAAATGTTCCCTGTACGCATCACTCATCAATGTCATCGGTACCCTGTACGTACCACTCATCAGTAAATATGTACATCACTCAAAGTCTTTACCGTAGTCTCCATCAATTACCAAGACATCGTGCAAAATATGAAGATTTGTCGATGTGTACCTGTATCTTTCTTTCACAGCTAATTGACGCAGTGTAATAAATTATAACTATATCAACATTTTACAATTTTTTTCCCTTCCCATTCTGCTTGGTGATTTGCATGAGATACATCGGGTATCAGGTAGATGGCCTTTCCATGAACTGTCAGCTCTGACATGACTGACTAATCAAGGATAACCGATCAAAAGATGAAACCAGCCACGGGGCAGTGGGATAAAGATGGAAATGGATCAAGAGATGCTGCAGCTGAATAAAGGACCAGGTGTAAAGGAATAAAGCGAAACAAAATTGAAGGCTACACAATATCGATTAAATTTCCGTGGATGAGCGAATATTCTAGTTTACAAAACATTTTGTAGCCACTATGAGTATAGATTGAATATCATTACACAACACATCTTCAGCTGACTATCTTAACAGCAAATTATATACCCTGACACTGATGTACTGATGTAACAGTCTTCAAAGTTTACTCAGACTCTGAGTTGGAAAGGCAACATAAGGTTCTTTGTCTCCGTCCTTTGACTAGAAAAAAAAACCTGTAGTGAGGCAGCATATCTTAAATATAGATATAGTGTTGATCATAACAATCATAACACTCACCTTGACATATTCATGATGTTGCTGCTCCAGTGTTTCAAGGGATTTGGATACGTATGCTGTCAACCAAAACAAATCAAGTTCATGTTTAGTGGAGTCTCTTGAGGTTCACGTACAGATGGAAGTTTAACAGCTTGTAACAGATTAATGATAATAGGATATGGCTCACACGGTTTTGACAGAATTACCTTCCTATTATTAAAATGACAATTATCATAATGGCCACAGTCTAATTCTGTACTGTGAATTGCTACAACAAATTACTTGACAAGGAAATAGACAGACTAGTGCCTATACGCCACTTCACAGGAACTAGTTTGTAAAACAATGATGTCACAGGGCACTAGTTCATGAACTAGCTCCCTTGGACACTGGTTGTACTGAACAATTCATGGTACCATGGTCACATGACCATAAGCAGGTGTAAATTTGGCAACTTTGAAATCACAGATGATGGTCAAAGCATAATAAGCCTCTGATGGAAAGAGCAAGATTTTGCTATCAGTCAGTGAAGGAACTTGAAGAGCTTGTCAACAATAAAAATTATACTGCAAAAAGGATCCCAAATGGCATGCTATTAAAAGTTATTTTTATTTCTTGGCATTAAGAAGTTGGCATGTCTACAAGCACTGGTTAAGGCACCTGGTGGTCTTTGCACAACAACATATTGAACTTGAAGCAGAGACTGCATAAAGATTGCCAGCATGAACATGTGTTGCATAAATCTACTTGGGCATGCACCCACCGCGCCACAAACCTGCAGTTCTATTCTAGACTAAAAACTGGCAGACAAGAGTGTTTCCCAAATGTTTCACATATTTGCATAGGTGAATCTGCAATGTTACTGAGACAGATCTGCAAAGACTGCTATAAGCAAGTATACATGTAGTTATGTATACAGTATGCAGTGAGCATGCTCGCTACCAGGTCCCAATCCCCTGCAAACAAAGTAATAATGACATTTGAGAACACTTGGGTATTCTGAATGCAAGCATGTCACGCATGGGGACTTCTGGAAACGCAATAGCCGATGGAAATTTTCATAATGAGAATTCCTTTGACAGTTGTGAGCCCCTGTAAACATCAGGTGCTCAAAAATGTGAAAGTTTTGATAGCATCTCTGCTTGACACTCCATTACTGACACTGCTACACAATGCATGTATTCTTCCCTATTAGCAAACACCTAAAGGCGCTGTGAAAAGTTTAAAGTACATGTAAAGCTACATATCTGCATCTACAAAGTAGCTGTTTTCGGTGACTTGATTCTGACGTTTTGATGTGTTGGCCAATCGTTTGAAACAAAAGTGATTAAGTGCTGTGAATTGAAGCATTAATTGACACGTGTTCTACATTTGATATTTCCATTTAACCACTGCATGGATATAATATCTATAGTAACATGCATACTAAATAAATATATAAAGAGCTTGGGAACCTCATCGCTGGATGAGAGCACAGTTTTGGGGAGTATTAGTTATAATCTGTGCCACCCACAGGTTATCATAGATTTGAAGGTATATCAATATTGTTACTGGGTGAGATATCTTACACACCATATTGAAGGTAAGTCGATGAGACAATGATAAATCAACCACTCGGTGACAACTTCTTTACTGAACAACATATTTGACGCTGGTTGGAATGAAATAGTAAATAATGGACACACATACCGTGGTAGTAACTGTATTACCAAAGTTCTCATAGTTTTGCCACCTTAAATATATGCTTAAATGGAGGCAGGTCTTTAAGGTAGTATGCGCCTCGAAAGTGAAAGACTTAAACTTTTGCTCAAACTTTCTGTATGGAATCTTTCAACCACTGTCTTTCAAAATCAAGAACAGAAGACAGGGGTCACAGTGCAAATTTTGGTACTAGAGACCCAAATAACACAAGATTTACCGATATTTAAAATTCAAAATGGCCACCATCTCTGTGTTAACTCTATGGAGAAAAATAAAACATTTTCTAATTTCGAAAAACTAAGCCGGTGAAAAGTTTTCTTACACCAAGAGCTTTAAAATAAACCTCAACAAATGATATATCAGAAAAGAATCGTAAAAGTTTGAGAGTCCGAATATCTGTCCCCAAGGCGCGTTCTACTTTAAGTATTCCATGGCAGGACTAACTTATTTCAATTGAGGTTTTTGATATCTCAAAAAGGTAAAGTTCATATCTTTTTGCCATAGAATTGTGGTCCATACTGTTTGCTTTTGTCAAAACTTATTTGAGTCGACTGGAATGATATGATATGATTTGGTTGAGCTTCAATGAAAAAGGATTTAAGACTTCGGATGAAGGCTGAACATGTAACATTTATACAGTAATTTCTGCTGGCATAAATTGACAATGTACTCTCTGAAAAATTTCACAAGTTCTCCATCATTTTCAAACAATTACAAATTCTCCTTCACAATTGCATACTCCTTTTAAAGAGGACAATACCCTTTACCCTAAACAGGGTATACAGTAGTTGACCCTCATATATATTGAAAACAAGATAAAGAGATTAACAACTGCCATGATGCCTGCATCTTCCAGTGTGATGGTTTTCAACAATCAATGTATCAATCTTTTCCACCCATTTCCTTGTGTATATGCCTAACTTTGCCACACACAGCAACATTGTTCAGCCAAACCATGGTGGCGAAAGAAATGAAATGATTATGATGCATGGCAGAGAAGTATTCTTGAGTTACAATGCATGTATTTTGAGGCAAATCTGTAACCATCTGTCTTTTTCACAAGTATACGCATCCTCATTCTCTGCTTACAGCAGTGGCAGTGCCATACAGCTGACACCCTATCCTGCTCACGCCAGCTAGATTCTTGACTTGTGAAATATTTTCACCACCACCCCTGAGTCTGCAAATCATGCACTTCTGGTGAAAGCGATACACTTCAGGAGATGAAACTCTCACTTGGAATAGAATATCGCAGGAATTAATCAAGGCAACTTGATGCCATCGAAAGCATTAACGACAAGCAGCTGATGCCTGGCGATAAACCAGCAGAGAAATTGATCGGCAAGCTAACTCAAGGCCAAAAATAATATAGGTTTGTTTCTCATCCTACACTTCCTGCACACAACATGCAGTGCTCAATGTGTTTTCTTTCTTTTACTTTCCATTTTTGTTTTTGAGCTGACAAGATTCTAATTGAGAAATATGAGCAACAAAAACAGGAATGTTGACTTGCATCATAGGCCCTGGAGCAAGGTGATCTACTGAACGCTTGCATCACGCATCACACGCAGAGAGATGACAGGACAAGTTTACTGTTTATAATTGTACAGTGCAATGCATACATGTATATGTGTAATCCTACCAGTACATGTAATTTGGCTATGCGTCATACACTGTCATCTTTAACCTATGATTGTTTTCAAGCAGACATGGAAAAACAATGCTTACACGCTTAGTCTAGATTGACACATGTGAGGATGACACACAAGTTTTTCTTTTATTGGCCTTGTGACAGCACCACCATTGGCTCTATATTCTGACAATAAAGAAAGACAATAATCTAACAAATAAGAGTCCCCTACGAATTGTTTCAATTATCTGAAAATGTTTTAAAATTGATTTCCAAAGCACTGATCTTCAAGTCTAAGTTTGGGTTTTTGTTTTTACAACCATATCGACTGAAGTGTTTACTTGTAAGTAACAGATGGAGTCAAAACATTGAATATGGTTTTCTGATTCAAAGTACAATAGCATATTTCTATGACAATATACCATACAACAATGAGAAAATGTCTACATGTTGATGGACCACACTGATAGATACACAGTATGGTGGTATTTCAGCATTCTACTTGGCATCTTCCCATCAGCAGTGCAATACACATCGATCATGTTTTTCTATCAATTTGTCAAGCTCCATTTCCTACACATAGACAATGGATTGCCCTTGAAGCGGAACAAGATATGATAAAAGCAAAGCCTGTAGTGTAATGTACGGATCAACAATGTACAAACTACAATGGTTTTTTTTTATTGATCTGGATGTAAATCCAGTCTTTTCTTCTGAGTCTTTTCAGCAGAGTTGGAGGTAATGGATCATTGCAGATATTAGGGGCAGCCAGTGTAACTTTTCATGCAAAAAGCTATTCATACAAGATAAGTAGGTAGGCAGGCAGCCTTTTTACTTTTATTGGTAGGCAGGTACCTGTCATTCTCTTGTTTAGCCAGCAGACAGGGAGTATGATGTGCTTGTCTTCAGAAGTTTGCAAATGGGAAGGAAAAAAGCAAGGGGCAAAGAGATGACACTACGCACATTTTATAACAGGGAGGGGCAGTGGTGAGTCTTTTCTGCTGGGAGGGAGGTAGGAAGAGAGGAGAGACTTCCCGGTGGGGAGTGGAGAGGGGCAAATCTATTGCTCAGGAAGGGAATTATTTTAAATTGTAGCAAATAGCCATTATTTTCCCTTTCCAAAATTTCATTTTGTTCAAACTGTATTAAAATACAATATTTACATCTAGAAAAACTCTGTTCACCATTTCTAAAAGTTAACTGGTTGGCTGCTCCTGATACATATTAGGTTGTTGCAGACATTATTTATCTTTAAAATACAAAAAATGTTTATGCCTGGGTCACCTGCAAACCACTGCATAAATAACACAACACAGCAAGTAGGACATGCCAATAAAAAATGATTTTTTTTCTGTTTTTGTCTTGTTGAAAATACACCGAACTGAACAAACAAAGAAGTGACAACTATTTGCGGCTCAATGCTGGCTCAGAAGTCTGAGTTAAAAAAAATGAGTCAAAACAATTAAATTGAAGAGGGTGACTTGCTGATTTGATTGCTCTCACAAAGTCAATAAGTTAATTACAATAAAAGTTTGGTAGCTAGGAAGCTACATGTGCATCTCAGTGTTTTCTCCAGAACGCTGCTTGATTTCCTCCTTGTAAGATACAAATCCACCTTAAAATTATCACAAACCTCTGCAGTG
The DNA here is from genome assembly GCA_001465055.1 of Ptychodera flava. Taxonomy (NCBI): domain Eukaryota; kingdom Metazoa; phylum Hemichordata; class Enteropneusta; family Ptychoderidae; genus Ptychodera; species Ptychodera flava. Next base: position 46,700 of record LD351334.1, read on the forward strand.
TCACCCCAACAATGAGATCTTGAGATATTGATTCCATAGAGTATTGATAGTGGCATTTTACATCGTGATCAGTGCTAGTGATGTAACATCACAGACTTTGCCTCCAGATTACAAAACTGTGTCTGAACTTAAATATGAATAAAGTGTCAATGATCAATGTGAGCTTCTATTGGTATATGGCGGTATCAACATTTCCTTCACAGACAGAAGAAAAACAGGAGACTGTTTTTACTTTAATATTTGATCTACACTTTAACCTCTCTGTGTTAATACCTTGAAAACCTTCATTTGCATAATTTAATCGTCATCATTTACCACATGTACGATTTCCACTAAACCAGAACTAAAATCCCCCCTTAATTTTTAAAGAGAGGAGGACATCCCCCTTGTGCATGTTGTGAGAAAAAGCTGGAGAAAACACTTGCATCTATTCACGTACAGCATATCAATAAAACAGCAGAAAGAATGTTCCATGCAACTTTACAAGCAGTGAGGATCACTTTACATAGAAAATTGCACACAGCTGGTAATCATTTACATGTAAATAAAACATATACGACATGTAAATGATATGTAATTCTTCTTGTGACATCATATATATATATATATATATATATATATATATATATATATATATATTACTTTGTACTTGAAGTAATTTGATTATTTATATATGTATATATGTGTATATAATGTATTCTGCTTTGAGTCAACACAGTATTTTTAAAGCTAATCACACATGAAGCATGCTGTTAAGTTTGAATTTTTAGAAAATTCCATCAGTGTTCGACATTTTAATTTCACATGTATGCATTTTGCATAACAGGACAAAGGTAAAGATTTAACCCTTGTACCACCATGGTTAGGCCAAAACCAACTGTTATCAATGGTAGGTGTGGGCCTGTTTACAGGGAATATAGGGTGACCAGCATATCAGAGTATCAATTTCTCATATTGCAATGACAACCAAAAATAACAGACAATATGGTAAATTTTTTTTGCGATGAGAGCCAAAAATTAGATGCAATATGGTGATTTCTTTTCCAGAAATTCTATTACTTTTAACTTTCAATATTTTCACTTTTTTCAGCATTTTTGAGGATGTACAAGCACCAACATCTGCTTGTACATGTTGTTTGTTACTATAAATTTAGACATTGACAAGTCTTTTTTCACTTCCTACTATGTAAAAATGATATCATTTTTATATCTGGATTGAATTCACATGATACTGACAACAAAGCACAGTAACTATAGACAGACTACCATATACAGGTGAGCACTGGGACATTTTTAAAAATATTTTTAGAAATGTGTCTCAGAGTGTCTTAAATTTTTCAATTTACCAACTTCATGTATAACTCAGAAAAAGAATATCAGTTGCTTTTTTGTATGTTGCTCGGTCAACTTGTTTTAATGTAGGCAACAAAAGATACAGCAATAGCTGGTGATGTGGCATTAGAATCAATTCTGTAAAAATAAATCAGAATTATACTAACTCTTAGAAATAATGAACAAGGGCAGTGCAGAAGCCCAACATAGAACTACAAGGAAATTAAATCTTAGAAGTACAGATTGGCTTGCCCATGCTTCATTAAATGCCATGGTACAAGTAATAGTGTGTAGAGTTTAATGTAATGACAAATTTAATACCACACCTGCATAAAGTACCCTATTTGAATTGTATAGCAGGCTGCCTCATGCTGGTTACCAACTTGTACTGAATACCATTTACATGTGGACTGATTGAGTTAAATGCTAACATTGTTCAGGATTTGAAGAGCTTTCTACAAATGGATGTTATCAAATGTATCACTCAATTCCTCTGAATTTATCTGACTGTAAAACTGTTATAGAATACTCTATAGAAATGTTCTTGCACAAAACATTCTATTTTCAAGATCTTAATACTTTATGTTTCGTCAGAATAGGCTACCAATCAGGATGTACTGGTACAAATGTACAATACTACAGTAATCATACAATATGGAATTTGAAATTTCACATATGTTACATGAAGTATGTCATCATTAATCCTAGACCTGTTACCATAATGAGAGGGGTTCAACCAAATTGTTTGCTATGTATGGTTGGCCTTTTATGCATCAAATTTACTTGATAATATCAGCATGTGGGGAGCGTAAGTAGGGCAATTTCAGCTAGATCTTTGCCAGCTATTTTCAGGTTGGTATGTTTCCTATTTCTGATTCAGAACACGGATCTGGGTACAAACAGCTCACAAACTGTTATGGCACAGACTGAGGACTCGTTTTCAAATTACAAGGTTGATTACTATTCCCAGCGTGCAATCAAACAGTCGCTGATCTCAACCCTTCTCGTCGTAACCTGCGCAATGCGCTGAATACAACTTTTAACGATTTATAGTCAGTGTGGCGATGTCACGATTTTGACCCAATGAAATTATCCATTGATTCTGCACGCTACATACCATCAAAGCATGCACAAGTACTTATTCTATTTGTTCTTTTTTCAGAAAACATAAAATTTGGACGGAGATTTTTTGCTAAATCTTTGAAGTGCAGTCTTCACCTGATGGTTGTGACATTCAGTAACTGAAGCTACTCACCTGTGATTGATGTACCACACGGAACACTGTCAATTGCACCATGGCTATTAGCATGAATAAGGTAACAGTCTTCACCATTCTTTCTTGCCGGTTCAACGGTCACCGTGAACTCACCAAGCTCTTTGCCAGTGTCCGAGGTGGTCACTAGGGAGTCAGTGAACATGATTTTGTTGATTTCTACATCCCCTGTAATGGAAAAAGTGAATTTTTTTCCATTGATAGAGCTACAGGCACATATTGCAAAGGTTAAAGGTCATGATATGATGGGATTAAAAAGGAAAGATATCACATAGCATGTTAGTAACTGGCAAACCCGTGTTGTACATGGGCAATGTGCATTGAGACAGTGTGTAGAGGTGTGATACATACACAACCTGCATTGAGATAGCAGTGTCAGTGAAATTTCATTACCTTTAGATCTTTCTCGTATTTTGAATGTCTTAATGTTAGTTTGTTGAATGTAATTCTCATCTCGCACTGCTTTCATATAAACAGGACCTTGACAGGAGTCTTACTCGTGCAATCATTTTTGTGTCAATATGAAAATATTGGTCACAAATTTGTACACAAATTGTAGCTTTTACAAATTCCTATGTTATGTTTAATAAAAGTGTAAGGAATTTTCACTTTAAAATCATGGTACACGAGGAAAAAAACAACGCATTTATCTCTACATGAATTGTAATTTCAAATTTTAATTGATTCGTAAAAGGAAATTCATCCCATCAGGCAGTTACATCACTCATGCCATAAACCCTCCGTTTTTAGGGTCTATGCTCATACCAACACCATGAAAGAAAATCAATTAGTAGGAGCACAGCTTATCATATCATAACAAATTTCAATGCACAAACATCGTGAAAATATTTGGTGCAAAAGATGATTCTCTTTAGAGGAACTTGAAATGAGAATGTTGCCCTCAGAAGGGAGGCTTTCTTGCATTAGCTTGATGCTTTGCTTGGTCAAATCTTGGTTTCTCAACACCACAATGATGCCTTCCACAATAACAACCTGGTATCTCAACACCGCACTGCATACTGGTATACAGGTAAGTCCCATACATATAAATTAATTAAGTTACATGTAAATATACACTTTATATGAAACTTACTGATAGATTGAAGATACTCCAAGGCATTCATTGAAGCCTTTGGTAGAGGCTCAGGGGTTCCCACGTCTCCTCCATCGCTGCAATGACAATGACAATGACATTGATTATGAATGAAACATCTTGAACCTCCTGCACTGCATCAGTATATTGGCAGGTGCAGTTTTGTGACAATTTGGTAAAATTTCATTTGATTTCAAAATGGATTACTGTATGCAGGATAAAATTTGGATCTTCACTGATGCACTCTTGAAAGTTGTATTTATTCCATTAATGCAGCCCTAGTTCTGTACTTACAGAGGTGTCAAAATATGTAGCCTAGACTTTGAATGGAGTGTTTTAGCCTCAGAGTTCTTTTTGCCTTCACTACACTCTGAGGCCAAAACACTCAGTTCAGAGTCTAGGCTACAAAATATGCGTCTCACTCTCGGACCATGGATTCCAACTGGGTTGCAGATTTTAAACACACTACAAATTTCAATTGCATCTGATCATTTCTGGTAGACAGCAGACATTCTTTCATCCGTTCTGTACAGACAGAAGGATTTTAACAGACACTTGAGGACTGTACACTAAGTATCACATTTCACGTTAATAGAAGAGTAATGCAAATAACATCTTACACGGAACAGAAGACACTTATATACACGTGTAATAATACAAACAATGTGGCAAATTCATCCCTATCATTGCTGTTATAATAATAAGCACTTGAAAACACAACAGCAATGATTTACCATGAATATGCACCAATGATGACCGCAGATGTGCCCATAATGGATAATACATCTATGTGGTTTTACAGATGGGCAATGCATCTATGCAGTATTCCAACGTAATTGGATTAAACGATAAAACAAGTTATACTGATGGTATGAAGATGATGATGGTTGAAAACATTCCATATACCTGATCATTCACAGATAGCATCGATTTGAGTCAATACCCATGAAAGGATTGTGATTTTATTACTTTATCCTGTCTGTACCACCGCTGGTAATATATCTGCAGCATTTAATGTCCTGGGGGATAATGTAGCGTCATTAGATTGCTGCCTAGTCACGAATCCACTGGTATTGATACTATCGGACCTGATGGTATCTGTGATATTCATCCCTGTGATGTAAGTGTGTTTTTTCACATCCAGAGACTAAACTGATAACATGAACAGCACCAATTGAATTACACTCGTTAAATCACTTGGCTGTAAAATATTGCTATATTGTATTCCTCCACAAAGATAGAAAGATTTGTCTGTCTCACAACCCATTCAAAGCTGAAAATGTTCTGTCATTTACAAGTAGCTAAAAGACAATCTTGTTTTATTGAATGTACTGTAAAATAAACTCCCATCTTTTAAATACAACTTAAGAAATTTGCGCTTTCCTTGTATATGGAATTCAACATGAAAGTATGTTAAAAATACATATAGAAATGCTTTAAATTTAACATTTGGAAGGATGAACTGAGAGGAATTTTGACAAAAAAAGTGATTGGCTTGCTCTGTCAAGAAATTTCAGTTCAGCATAGTGACATAGTCAACTTTCTGTGCTATAAATGTACCACCTATGCTCTGAGTGATACAGCCACTACAGTGATATTCATGTTTTGGTTTACTTGTGCAAACCGGACACATGAACATGTATGCCTGAAACAACAATACATGTACCTGTCTAACAAGGGAAGTACACATGCTGTTACTCATGAAAGTATTACTAGGAGAGAGTGCCACCCTTCACTGTCACTCCATATCTGTATTGGAAAGTATTCATTTCTTACTGAACAAGTAGATACATGTACTACTTCATGCATTGTCACTTTTATGGCCTTGCAATGCTGAAAACAAAGTAATCCTCATAAAAATACAAACTCTCCCATAAAACAAAACAAATCTCTATATTATTATTATATCTATTTCTGCTAGGTTTTATCTGTCCATTTTTCATAATAATTCTTTGGATTTGTCATCTTTTCATTTTCCTTTCAAATGTTAAATTATGGAGATACAACACGTGCTGTACATTGTACATTTCAGATGACGCTGGAGAAAATTTATAATTTAGTGAATAACCCAGCTCTGGGAGTCGCATTTTTCATTTTCGTTTGCAAAATTTAACACTTCCCTACACGTCTACTGGTGTAAATTCTAATGTCCATCAAATATGATATGATGCAAAATATGTTGCCACCTGAAACCTTATTTACTCATTGGTTCTGACGTAAATGTATTTGGCTATTATATTACTTACTCTTCCAGTTATTTTCACAGGTTTTAATGTAAAATACCACGATACAGGGTCTAACATTATTCCTCACAGGGATATGAAGAATACCGACTGAAAAATGTGTGCAAGTGAACTTGTAAAGGTATTAGGTTGTAAAAGTAGAGATGGTGTTTGGCTGGAAACAATCACTGATGCACGATATCGCCAACAAACAAAACACTTCAAACATCCACGAGAGAGTTATCAAACTTTGATGGGTGTGTCAGCTGTCTGCACTTATTGGTTATTTCGTATCTCTGATTCTGAGTGATGGTGCAGCAAGCTGTTCACGGTTCTGACACAAATTTCTCTTTTGAGCTTTAACTTTCCTGGACGCTACCAGTACAGTGTTAACGATGCCCAAGGGAGCTCTTACTGATCAGCTGAAGCTGTCCATCGCACCAATACCACCTATTCCATGTTCAGCGTGGCGGTGTAAGCCAATACCTCAAAATCGCATTTCCTTTCGAGTGAAAATGACAGGGTTACCTTTGCTTTTCAGTTCAATGACGGACGCCGATGATACATTTAAATAACGAAATTGGAGGAGAAATGAGACAGGACAAAGACTGTGCATGGGTTATACTGTACTCTACACAGCACAGTCATGATATGTCTCTATCGAAGTACCTCTTACTATCTACAGCAGAATCCCAGGCGGAGGTATTGTAAGCTGGGTTCCTTCAGTCAGACTCAGAATATAGTCAAGTCAGTAAAAGACCTGCAGTAAGTATGCTAAACACTGGTCTAGCCTAATATTACTGCTATATTTGAACTGGTTGTGAACCGATTGTACAGCATTTGCTATTAAATAAACCATATCATTATAACGTCTTCTGGATTCTATGAACGGCGAAACTCAGCCGAATGCATGTTCACCGCAAAAAACCAGCAGTACTGCCGATAGCAGTCGGCAAAGACAGTCGAGCAACGTTGTTTTGCTTTTGTTGACTTACCCGGCCGCGGTTGGTTCAGGCCCGCTGTCCATTGGTATCTCCACATCGGGACTCTCTCTGACGATTTCTTCTGTGGTTTCATTTACTTCTTCTTCCATGTTGTGAAGGAAACACTCTCGATTATATCAGGGAACAGTGTTGAAAGACAGACTTTTAAATGACCCAGCGTTATGTACAAAATCGACAGAAGAGAAGACACGGGTGCGCGTCATGAGCAACTTTGCCAATGACAGAAAACAAAATGGCCGCCTTACGTCACTATGGTATTATGCAAATAAGGGTCGCGGGTTCAACTTGGGGCATACTGGCGCGGCGACGAAGTGGCGGCGATGATGTATAAGCTGAAACCGTAAGTAGGTAGGTGGGGCGAGCATCACCCGGCATTATTACTCAGAGGAGAAAGCATTAACTGAAACTAGTGTTTTTAACTCGTATTGCTGAATTTTTGGACTTTAATGTGGCCAAAAATATTAAAAGATGCTTTCTGCGACATGTCTCTCGTCATAGAGTGATTATTTCCATGCCTCTCCGAAAGGGTGCGATCGGTCACAGTACCAGACTGTGGCTCGGTTTAAATAATGTAAGCTTATTATTTCCTAACAGTATGAGGGCGGATTGTCATCATCTGATTTTTAAAAAATGCCCATCTTTGCAAAATTCGTCTTTAAGTGTACAAGCGCTGCAACATAATTAATTTTCATGAAATTTAATTTCGTTGATTTGATGTTGAAGACGAGTCTCACTTTGCGTGTAAAACAATACAATCTATCGCCACTTTGTTATTATATACTGGCAATTAATTAAGCAGATCGGATTTAATCTATCAACGAAAACAATGGAATTAATCGGATTTTATTAATGCTTTTACAGTTTTCTGGAAAAAAGAGAGGAGTCTCCGTATGTTTTTGTTCTCTGAAAATCTGAAGTCATGTACGTACCCTGGCAAATCTTGAAGGCTCTTCTTGCGAAAAGCTGCCAGCAGAGAGGAAATGGGTGTTCCTGGCAGAGTTTGGCCGCGGTAAGGCGCGCTAACGGTGAAACTTGTAATATGGCTTGTTGTTAAACCAAGCGCTTACGTTTATTGATGAGTTCGGATTGTATCGTTTGATTGCTGTACTGTCTTTGACATCTTGCTGCTATTCAAGGAACGTGTGCACAAAACTTATCATGAGAAATGTTGACAGATGAATACAAAAGAAAAATATCTTTGTTTTCCATAAGCTTATGTATTGATGACGATGAGTAAGAAATGTATGAAGAAGATTATTCAAGATCCTTTTATTTCCGGTGGTATTATGGTACTGTGACCTGACAAACCGCCTTCATTTAGAGGGATTTCAATTGATGTTTTTGGACATGGCTGAATATTTTCATCCTTAAGAAAAGCACTTTTTTTTTCTTTTTTTTTTCTTTTTTTTTTTTTGCTTCTCTTTTAGTTACGAAGTGGCAGTAGATAATTTGGGTCCTTGGGCCGTTCTTATGACCCCTGCTTGGCATTTTTATGGCATGGCAGTATTTACGAACATTAATCATGTGAAAATACAAAGCCGGGTAATTCTCTACAGAATGATGCAGTGAAAATTCTTGGAATTTGCGCTTAAGGAAAGCACGGAGGAAGATTTTGGGCATTTTCACTGCACTTGTGATGTATGCCTACTGAGGAAATTACATAAATTAAGTCGGGAATGTTTGAAAATGTAAGGTTCACAAAACGATGACAATGACACATCGTTTCAGAGCCAGAAATATACACCATGCTGAAAAATCAAAGAAACCTCCGCCAAAGAAGTGAAGAACTTTCTGGACCTTACCAGATGGAGTTCACTGTATCTACTACGAAAGGATGGCAGGGCCTTGTAAAAAGTCCTTTTATTCCACTGATGTGATGGCCCACAATCCTACAGGCACTGGCGATTAGTGCTTATATGTTTTTCCCAAACAATTTACCACTGACTCTCAAAGCTAAGGAACTCAAGTTGAGTGGCGAACTACCCACCTCCACTAAATTTTGTACTTGACAAAAAAATTGATTATTACCCCTCTTACTAATTTCAACACATTCGGGGGGCATCCAGTGGTAACATTTTCAATTATGACGTCAAACAAAAATTGCGATATAACATTTCATGTACACTGTAGTGATGATCAAATAGACGTAAAATGACCCAAGGATCAAGGTTAGTGCATGGCTTGTAAATAACCGTGCTGTATTCGCAATATAGCATGGTTGGAACAGACACAAGCTCTCTGCTTGAGAAAAAGTTCCGCTTTGACGTTTCGTATTATATTATGATATAGTAGCAATAAATCACCTCAGCAACGGGTATACCACTCGATTTTGACCAGTTCACTCCATATATGCGCTATCTCTCTCGTGCACATATGTCGTAAACTAGTCGAAATCTCGTGGTATACCGTCTCGATAGGTGTGGTTTTACTGATCAACCATTGCCACGGTTTGGCTACCGTCATAAAGAAACTTGAAAACACAATATTGGCTGTGTAGATGCTCTTGCCAATGTTTGCTTTATTCTGTAAGGCATAACAATCGGGTTTCAACAGCATGTTGCCTCCTTGACAAATTTCGCCCAGAAAATGTGACTGGAAAAAACGGGAGCTGGTCAATTGGACCCCATGCCGACTGGAGCCAAGTCAATTGGACCCAATGATAGAGATAGATATTACTTGATCATTTCACGTTTCACATTTTGTTGGTCAGCTAACGTCCTGTCCCCAGTATTACTGACCGGCATTATCACTGTGACAAAGATTGGACTTGTATTGCATTGTTTGTTATTCCAGTCTCTGGTCGGTATTAATTGTGTAACGAAATGCACTTCGATAGTGCTGATACTCAGAGACAGCAACCCGGCCCGCAGCGTTAAACAGTGAAAGTACATTTGCTTGGCGAGCTTTGGGAGCCAAGGCCGATACACAGTGGTCGTCTAAGATTTCATAAATTGCTAGCGACCTCCAAACATAAAACTACATATGCTAAATCAAAGCGATGCTCAAATAGATTGTATGAGTTCATAATTTCGTAAAACCTTGCGATCAATCACGGGGTCTAATTGACTTGGGTCCAATCAGCATAGGGTCCAATTGACCAGAAACCGAAAAAACAAAGGCTTTTTAATGATGGTCGTAGAGGGTGTCGTTCAGAATATGAATGTACTTTACTTGTAATAAACTGGTATTCATTCCTCCGATTTTGTCCTAGTCATACTTCGTGATTCCCGGTAGTCCATATCCAATCATATCCCAGACACCTATCATTCGTGGAATAATTAATAGACTTTACTTATATAGAGTCAGAACACCTTCCCTTGGGGGCTTTCAGAGTCGTAATTATTAAAGCACAGCCACCTGTGGTCTATTCCGCTCTGCGTCTGTATATGCGCCTCATAGACGTATGTACATATGCCTGAGAAGGCATATGTACATACGTCTATGGGGCGCATATATAGACGCAGGGCGGAATAGACCACAGGTGACTGTGCTATGAGGCGCATATATAGACGCAGAGCGGAATAGGCCACATGTGACTGTGGTCTGTTGCCTTTTTTGGCTGCAACATCACACTGATTGTCAAGAAACTCTAGTTTCCTCATAAACGTACCGAGAAACCACGTGAAAATGATAGGTTATTGTCGAAGGTATATGAGAGTCATGTGTTGACGACGTCATGATTTTTGAAAATTATTACAATAAAATAGGAAGACGAGTAAATATCGTAGTGCTGGAGGGCGGTAATTTTCTAACAATAACAAGATAAGATTTTTTCAAGTTGTCAGCGGGCGGGGCCCGGATTTTACTGATTAGGTAAAATTCACTTTTTGGTGGAGTCTTGTCGGGGAAAGCGAGATGCTTTTGTAAATGGTAACAACGAATATTTTGGGTTTGTGTGAGATGAGAGGGAAAAAAGGCGAGCGGCCATTTTTTCGCATCTCAGTAGAAGGGGAGTGGCGAACAGCTTTCATTTCTCCTTCACACCAGTACGTTTAATACATATCAGTGCGCCAGTGCCAAGGTGATGATTTCTCCAGGCGAGTTTTGCTTCTTTGCTGCCTCATTGGAAACATTCCGTACACTAGCATACGGCTGCACGAAAAATAGAGCATGGAGAACTGAGCCATAAAAGAAATACATCTTTTTAACCATTAGATAAAGCTACTCCGCTTTCGTACTAGAAATTGAACACCGTCGCCTGTAGTTCGATACACGGCGAAGGCCGCTGTTAAAGCATCGGACAGAGGGCTTTTCTAAGGGATGGACCATTTGATATTCTGGGCGCTTGAAAGATTGACTCTAGAGCACATTTTCTGACGCTGAAATGCAATATTCGCTGTTCTTTTTGCTAAGATTTTTTTCTTCATATGAGATAACAAAACTGAATAAAGAAAGTTTAATGTAAAACAGCACAAAGTTTACGTGGAACCATAGGCAAACAACATCTGCTTCAGAATGCTGGAAAGTTGGAAAGAAAATATAAGCATCCTTTACTACAGCAAAATTATTGACGGAGACAAATAAGAAGTCATCAAGGACTAAATATGCAAGGAAACATTACCACTGTTAGCGATTAAGTTTATTCAAAGCAGTAGGCTAAAAGCATGTGGCACAAACCAACTGAGGATTTCAAAGACTGAAAATGCACAGATATTATGGAATACCGGAATGTCACAATTAGGGTCGGTTAAGAGGGATTGTCCCCTCCTGATACAGATTGAAAATTTTGAATTTTACATATTGAAGACGCAAAATAATTTCCACTTGTTAACTTGTCAACAGAGACAAGTGAATGTCCCAATAGGAAAAAATGTAATTTTTGCACTACTTATATAATGCAAAGAAATGTAAATTAATGTAAAGAAATCGGAATGCAGCTTCTGCATTACATATAATACATAAGTGCTTGGGATTTCTAATGTTATAGAAGTCTATATGATACATTGGTTCAAATTCAGAGTACGGCTATTCATTTTGGAATGCAGCTTCTATTTGGATATTGTTACTGGCGTGTCCTGTAACATGCTTTGAAAGACAAAATAAAGCATAAATTAAGCATATTATTAAGACATTTACAACTACATAGGTCTACTTTACGACAAATTCTTGCTCCCTTGCCAGACTTTTGTCACATTGCATTGCAAATGTCGTGTTGTTAGAGATTGAAAAAAAGATAGTTCTAGAAACATTCATATTGGAGTGAGTGCAGGAACCAGTAATGTACAACAAATCCTTTTGTTGATAAGTCATGGTAAGCCTGGTACATCAATTATCAATTGTTAATATCGGGTGCTGGCAAGGTGAACAAGCTGAATCGAGTATTCCAGATATTTTCAGGTGTAAGATGAGAAACTTTCGTAGAAGCACAACAAATGAATAATACAAATTGAAACGCTAGGTACTTGTAAAACAAGTGTAGTAAAAATTAAAAAAAAGTATAAGTCAAAATATTAATCAAATCAGGGCATGCATGTAAATATTTCAGATGTTATGAAAATGTCGTGACCAAAGTGTGCGCCGGAAATGAAAGATGTTATGAAAATAGGTGCCAAAATTGAAAACTAAAGATGTTATTAAATAGGGCGCCCAGTTGCCTAGACCCTATACGTCGCTTACGGCCTTCGTGCCTCCGACCCCACTCCGGTACGGAGGCCGTAAGCGACGTATAGGGTCAAGGAAAGGCGCCCAGGGGAGCTCTGAAAATGAAAAGTGAAGCCTTACAGTAACTGTCCGTGCATTATTCTTGTATCTCTTGGCAATCTTTTTTATCTTTTCCATCTTCCTTTACTGGAGTTTTTTTTTCAAAGGTAATCTCTCGAAATCTCTTTTCCCCCAAAATCTCCCCAGCCTCCTCCCGGCGGATAGCAAATGATCCACCCCTATTGCACACAGCCGCCATCGCCGTGTATCAACCTACAAGCGACTGTGAACTGACACATTTACGTGACGCGTCGACGTCCGTGTCTGGCTGTTCAGATCACGATATGGAGGGACCTTGACTGGAACATGCATATTCAGGTATTGAAACGGTTAACACAGCGGTGACAAAGGTTACAATCAGGTGTGCACACGGTTCGGTAACAGTCCAGCCGGCTCGACTTCTCGTTCTGGGTGAGCAGCCATTTTGTTCAAGTACTTTCCTTTTCACGAAATTGTGCATGAATTTTTAAAAAGTGCATTTATAATTTTACTCATGATTGCAACGTAAACAACCATAACCGGGTTCTTCAGCGTGGACAGTGGGCGGTGTTCAGACTGTTCAGAGTGCATAGATAGCAGTCAAAGTAGACCATAAAGCACAGGCGTTTGTGGGCTGGGTAATCAGACTACTTAATCAATCGATCGATCGACTGCTCGATCTATAGATCATGTACTCGTTGCTCTGCCATCTGCCGCGACTAAAACATTTTATTTTAGTTGCATTTTAGTTGCGGTAGGCCATAGGGCAGAGCAATGAGTACGCGATCGATAGATCGAGCAGACCACCCTGCCCACAAACGCCTGTGCCATGAAGGTAGTCCCGCTCTGCCTTCATGAGTGAGACTACATACAAGATCACACTTCAACATCTATATGCGCATTTACTTAGAGACCCCAGACTGTATTGTAAAGTTCATTCAACTTTCAAGGATCCAGACCAAACATGTATAGTGTCGTCTTCACAGGCGTGATGTTTACTGGGTAGTTTGTATAAGTGTAGTTTATGCTACGTTCCGACGTTCTCTTCCGTAGCCTAATCAGGCTACGGAAGAGAAAGTCGGAACGTAGCATAAAATACACTCATGCAAACTACCCAGTAAACATATCACGCCTGTGGTCGTCTTGCCCGTCTTGCCAACCAGTGCAGCCATGTTAGCACAGGGAATAGAGTAATCTTGTTGTTGTTGTTGTTGTTGTTGTTGTTGTTGTTGTTATTGTTGTTGTTGATGGTGATGATGATGATGACGATAATAAAAAATATTAAAAAACAATGTGTCATTCCTTGCTGTTGTTTGTCGATGTTGTAGATAATTGTAAAAGAAAACTGTAATCGTGACAAAAAACGACGTAGGTCGCCCAACGTCACTCCCGTCCGGTTGTATAATAGGACGGGAGTGACGTTGGGCGACCTACGTCGTTTTTTTGTCACGATTACAGTTTTCTTTTACAATTATCTACAACATCGACAAACAACAGCAAGGAATGACACATTGTTTTTTAATATTTTTTATTATCGTCATCATCATCATCACCATCAACAACAACAACAACAACAACAACAACAACAACAACAACAAGATTACTCTATTCCCTGTGATGTTAGTCATTCTGTATGTCTGTATCATTGAGCACTAAGTCTTTGAAAAGGAATATAGATAGACACAGATCAATTGTATTGGTTCTGAAAACCTTCCAATAGTCGTGAACCCATGGCTTTTTACTTATTCTGCTGGACTGGCGCATTGTTGTTCGATCTCGGACACTAGAATAGGCCAAACAGGCCAGGCCTGTCTCTGTTCTCTGATTTGTTGACAGTAATTTGAATTCGAATACATACACTGCACAGCATAGCTGCAGTACTGTAGCTCGAGGTTTTGCCTGGGTAGAGAGAGAGAGAGAGCTTAACCTTGTCTTATTCCTGTTATTCGCTTTAATTTCAAAATGATCATTTATTTTCCATCAGTTTGATTGTTTTGCACCTATTTAATGTATTCCACTGGTTTTGTCTATTGCCAAACTATCCGAGCCAATGACTTGACTCGTTAAAAATCTTTGAAATGACATAATTTATTGCTTTGTGCCACAGATTTATAAACAGATGTTCTGTTCAAAATTTCACAACTGAATGGTCTTTAGTGATAAATTGTCCCGAGCGATAAGTACATACTCGGCGTTGAATTTTGAACCTACGACTTTCTCTGTTTCTGTAGGGACACATTTTCTTATGCCCCGGCTTGTGACCCTAGAAATCTTCAAACATCTTAAAGATATTCACTGTTTTTATCAGATGTATCATACCGAACCGACAACCTCTCTATTTGTTTCAGACACGTAACCATGGCATCCAATACAGATATCGAAATAAGACCTTTGAGAAAAGATGAGGACAAAGCCGCTCGTCACTTACTGACACTCGAAGGCCTTTTCAAAGGCGCAGCCAAGGCAACGGTGACACATGCGACCACGCATCCAATTTCACTTTTTATCATGTTGGCGATTTCTGTTACAACTTACGCCTGGAGGAAAAATATTCTTTTGAGTACTTTACTTCCGGTTCCCGCTCTGCTGGTGTTTTATCTGTTGATGACAACACCGAGGAGGCTATACATGAAAAGATATTACAGCAATCGCCACAGTGACTGGCAAAAAAGTCTCTACGAATACTACCGAACTCAGGATGGACGTAACCTGTTCGTTGCCGTAGACAGCAGTGGGCAAATAATCGGCACCGTAGCAGTCGACCGGAAGGATACGAACATTGCCGAAGTCAGGCGAATGGTTGTACGCCCAGAGTTTCGCCGACGAGGTGTAGCCGGGCGGCTGCTGCTGTGCGCCGAAGATTTCTGTCGTGCGCAGGGCTACGGAAAAGTTCAACTGAGGACCTCTAGTGTGCAATTTGCCGCGAATGAGTTCTACCGAAAGAACGGCTACCAAATTTTTAACAAAGAACCTCTTCACATTTTCATTCCAGGCTATGTGTTTGTCGATAATCATGACTTTGAAAAATTATTGTAATGACACGAATTGACATGATGACATCACTATACCGTGCAACAAATACCGTGAAACGTCCATCTACACATTTTATCACGATATAGAGTTGTTTCGTGACATGAAAGTACGTCATGAAGAAAGTTCAAATGTTTTTCCCTGGTTTTTAAAACATTGCGACCAAAGTTGACCAAACAATTATTCAGTAAAAGGCTCTGTTTTCTTCAAATGATCCCGAAATAAACTCTTACTAGTAAAATGAAAGTTGCATGTGTTGAAAGATTATAACCCCCTGGTTCTCTTGTTGGCGAAAATGTCACACGAAAATGTCACAACGAAGCCTAGGTGGGGGAGTCTTCCCCTCTACTGTCTTATCAACAGTTCTCCCTTTTAAAGCTCCATAATCTTTTGGCTATTTTTTCAGAACTTTTGTTTTGTGGTTTCCCTACACTTTCTTCATTGAATACCTAAACTGTAACTTAACGCAAAGTATTTAGCATATCAACAAAACCTATATGAGTATTATTGTTGAAAATTGTATTCAAGTCCGGACTAGAATTCATTTATAAACAATAAACAATAAACACTACATACATACAAGCTGTCTTGACAAAAAGAGCACTCAAAATTTCAGCATGACAAACGGATTAGGGTCAGACACGGTTGTTGATAAACAGAAGCAGAATACTGAAAAACTTGCCACGAGTTACAGCTTATGTCCCTTTAAGACTGTGCATCACTGGCTCTCCAAAGTAAATTTGTGGAAATGCTATATCCTTGAAAACCGAGTTGAAAGGTCAACTTTGCATTATCCCTGCCTCATGTGACTTATCCCAGTAAGGCCATCATCTCTCTGCCAACGACCAAATGCATTGTATGAATATATATTCTGTAATTTAGGTTAAAAGTATTCTTCAGAACATGCGGTAGGATTCCTCAAAGTTTTGTAGTAAAAGAAATGGAGCCAGCCCTCTTTATTGTTCATGCCAAGCTAAGATGTACAAAACATCCACTTTTAATTATTAGAAATAACCTTTAGTCCGACAGTATCTCTATTGTGTCCATATCAACAGGAATACAAGGACAGGTGCGTTATATATAGTTACGCTACGGATACATACTACGTTATCTGACGGTCGGTAATCGCTATCTGTATCATGTCACAGGTCAAACTCAAATAATAATACATGACATGTGCATTGCACCGCTGTAATCTGCGGGATCCGTTGGAATCTGCAATACTGTATTGTCCTATCTTCTGCTTGCATAAAGTGGTCTTTTAGATGTAAAGCTGCAAACATTACCACTCAAAGACATTTTTGACATTTAGTAGTCTTGGGGTACAAGCAAGCAGCTAGATTATGGTAAACCTAACTTTCGTTTTTCCAGTCCTTGTACCTAAAATGAAAAACCAACGATAGGTGAAGTATTGCAATTTTACTGATTTACTTATTTATTTCAAGTTGTACGAATAGCACTGTGTCATCACAACTGTATATATTTTTTCTGAGAGTTCTTGCAAATATAGGTATATTAGGGAATGAGGTGCCATCAGTATTGTTAATATTTACGATTCGATTTTGTTTTAAAGGTTGGAATTACCAAAGGCCGTATAGAATTTACCATATAAACGGGTTCCTTGTGAATTCATGTGACATAGCAAGAAAACAACGTCTCGACGACAACGCCGCATTTCTGTCCAGATATGTTTCTCGTATTGTCTATCTTTCTACATCGTGTTATTTCTTAAACCCAATTCAATTATCGGGAAATCATCAAACTCAATAACAAAGTCGTTGCAAGGGTGTAGCCGCATTTCAGACATGCACATAATTTCAACGAAATGGTCGGTAATCCAAATGAGGTTTCATTTCCGTAGGTTATCTCAAGCCTTCGAAGAAAAAAAAGAGTAATATCGCGCTTTCGAATTCTGTCGGTTTTGATGACGTTTTGAAGCTGTTCCCCTAGCTGTGTCCGTGTCCCTAGCTGTCAGATCAACTCATACTTTATATACAAAACCGGAACTTTAAATTTGTAAATTTTGTCCTTAATAATACAATTCCGAACGAATAAGTTAGAGTTCTGCCTTTAGTTAACCTCCGAGATACTGACAACACCGTCTATAAAGTTTTGTCATCATGCTCCAAATGCTTTTTTTAAAGTCATATAGCCTGCACTTCGGTCACGGCTCGCCGACATGTTAAATCTACCCTTCCAGGTTTGTTGGAGCTCAAATTCAAGTCATCATTATGATAACAAAGTGTGCCCTCAACGACAATCCATAATCTTTCACCCAATCATCTCTTCGGCGATTGATTGCTCTGATGTGGTATAAAAGGATCAAAACCGCAACATCCACCACAATGTAGCGCACACGTATGTATACGCGTCCTGGTAAATTTGTGAGCATCTTCACTAAACTCGGGTCTTCATGGCTGAAATCGAATGGAGATAATCTTACAAGTCAGCGAGTCTGTGCACAAATTGAAGGAAAATACCAGACACATTTGTCCCAAAACATCATCTTTTGCCGCAACGGGAACATCGCCAAATTACCTTAAAGTGTAAAACCGAAACCTCTTGGTCGGTTGTTCCGCGAAATAAGATTCCTTTGGAGCCAAGGCGACAGCAACACATCCAGACTCATCTGTCGATGTAGTGTCCTCAAAGTTAGCACAGAATTTGCAGACGCCAGGGTGTACGAAAGCCACATATTTCCTATCAGATGGATCGGCGTTGCTACCCATTCCAAAATTGCTGAAGAGTAAATCGCACTCGATGCTAGAGCAGAATAATGAAAAGGACAAATAAGTAAGCGAATGGTTGTTGACCAGGCTGAGTGTATTGATGTTCGAACGTAAGAAATCCGTATAATCTTTACAAGGAATTATCGGTTACAAACCTAGAGGCAACCAGGAGTCGCTAAATGACCCCCCCTTGTTTTCGCTAACTGCTTGTGTGTGGAAACCTTAGAGACGGACCATTAGATCTTGGGAGAGGGTGATCAAATACAGAAAAAAAATTACAAAGCAACTAGGGGAAAAATCTTCAGACTAGTTTGCGAAATGAAAGAACCACAACGCAAAGAAAAAGATAAATCCGACAGTTTACTTTTAGCACATCATGACTCACTTGAACAAAAATGTCCAAAATTTACAATTGAGAAAAAAATATTCACAATCTGATTGTGACCACCCCACCTCCCAAGATCTAATGGTCCGTCCCTTATGGCTACATCGGCATTCAACGCATCTTTCATTGATGCCACGGCACAGTGGTAGAGGGACCGTGTTAATGCTAAGGTACGTATGCACGTGTCCCTGTCAAACAGATAGGTGATACAATGACGTCACTACCTGGGACCGTTACTCAGTTGGCGGGTGAGCAACGGTCATTAAAGGTTAATAATTTACGATTTGTTATTGCACTTTATAAAAATATCAGAAGATAACATTCGGCATTTATTCATTGCTTTTCATACATAGCACATTCTCCGAACAACAAAATTTATAATTCATCTAAATTATAAATGAAAGAGAAGGACCAAAACATTTATAAGCTTAGACAGGGCACTCGCAAATAATGGCAATGAGTAAATGCCAAGACGCATCGCTGAACTAAATTTAGACGTTTATGATTTAACCTATGGGTCAAACTTTTTAAGTTATAAAAAATTAATCGTGGGATGCGATAAAATTTCTGAACGCGCTTTATCAGACAGATTCGTAAAATTGCCAGGGAACCTACAATTAAAGTAATAACAGGTTTTGAAACATAATGTTTTCAATGAGTTTTATTTTGCGGGGGGTCTTGCAATTTTATCTTTCATATGATATTTTATATTTTAGAAAATGTAAGCTTTGCCAAAGCAGAAATCTCTTTCGAACTCCTTTGTGTAGTCTAATCGGTGGTATATATTCTATTAAAGGGACAAAGTCGGTCATTTCCTACTTTTTTTAGATGACAAAATACTTACTCCAAATTAATAAGCGACCAAAATAGTGACAATAGATGGCTTGAAGGATATCTGAAACTACCTTCTTGCTCTTTGCGGCTAGGGGACCGTTCAGTTTTTACGGCCGGGGGGGG
>LD351334.1:85440-96159 GCA_001465055.1 Ptychodera flava
CATACAATGTAAGTCAAATTTTGACCAAAAATGACAAAAAAATTCCTTAAAAATACACATTTGCATATTTCATCACAATTTGAACAAATCTAAGTTGGGTTATCCCGAGGGACCTGTATATCAAATAACAAAGCTCTCTGACCAGCGGTTATGAAGAAGAAGATTTTTTACCAAAAACGCCTTTTTTGGCATTAATTTGCCTATTTTCAACAATATCAAAAAATTAAAAAAAGACAGTTTCTCAAAATTATATTTTTCATCTACACAACAGATATCAAATCAGTAAGTACTGCGGTTCTTAAGATATTTGAGTGGACGGACGCCTCACAAACGGACATACATACATACATACATACATACATACATACATACATACATACATACATACATACATACAGACTGACGACGGACGCCGGACGGATACCCATCCCAATAGCTTCTATAGACTATAGTCTATAGTAGCTAATAAAACTACTTCTGTTCAAGGTTTTCTTTTCTTTGACAACAGAATAGTCATCAAGATGTTTGGTTGCAGTCATGTTGGGATTTTATTATCTTCATTTTCCTTCATTTGTGGATCCTCACTAACAAGATGATTTAACTTATACTTCCATGACTGCGGTCAATTGTGAATTTCTTTCAGTTTGATGTTTCATCTGCCATCAACCTAAATGAGACAGGGAGAGAGAGTACGTTTACTGGCAACACAGACTTACTTTTTGCTAGAAGGTCTGATATACACTTGTTGATATGAGCCATCCATTCCGATTTCTCTGTTGCTGTAGCTGCATACACGGCAAATGATTTGGTAGCACTGATCATCTGCCAGCCATTCCGAAGAGCTATCGGTGAAAACAAGAACAGAGTTATTGTAACGGAAGACTGAGCATACTTCAAAGAAATACTGATGGATCTCTCATAGAATTTGTATCCTGTCAGTGTTGCAGTGCATATATTCAAGTTTGTTGAAGACACTTTGATTTGATTCACTGCCTACTACTAGTATTGAGGTACGATGTGACATGGTATATGGCAAAATAATACCTGCAATCTGTACTTTGACAAGAAAAGAGCTTATCAAGGACAGCATACCAAGGACAAAGAGCTGCAAGCATTGGAGAAGTGTGGGTTAATTTAGAATGTGCCTAAGGGACAGATATTTGGACTCTAACACTTTTACAAATTCTTTTCTGAACTACATGTACCACTTGGTGTAAGAAAAAATTTCACCATCTTTGGTTTTTAAAAAAATTAATTCCATAGAGCTGACACAGGGATGTGGCCATTTTGAAATTCAAAAATCAGTAAATGTTGAGTGATTTGTTTCTCTAGTACTAAAATTGGCACAGTGACCCCAAATATTTATTCTTGATTTTGAAAGTGAATGGTTAAAAGATTCGAGCAAAATTTGAACAAAAGTTTTATCTTAGGAGGCTAACACCTAATGAAGGAAACTTACCACGGCCAGAGAACCACATGTTGTAAGGCATTAATTAATGTGTTTAGTTTGATTTAATTTCACTATTTTGATTTATGAGACATTTTTACGGGCTTCTAATTCACTGATTTCTAAGTAAAATAAAAGAACATGTTGTTTAGAATTTTCATGAAAACACAGAATTACATACCAGTGAAAGATTAATGCTTTTTCAGCAGTTTGGAAAGGGTGGTTACCATACGTCCAAATTTACGTCTCTCACATTCATGCAGTAATTTATCATATTATGTTATGGCCCAGTTACCCATATTTGGAAACATGTTAAAGTCCCAGATCTACTCTAGTAAAAAGTTATTGTCTGTATGCGATAAAATTTTACTATGTGACAGTTCAGATAACATCTCCAGTATTTTATTAATGATTTTGTTTGTTTGCAATGCATTGAATGTCTGAGTGAGCCGAACGCTGTTCTGAAGAGTTGGTGAGAGGGGCATTGTTGTGAATGGAAAAAAAGTTTATGGTTGGAAAGGCCAAATGTGTAAAAAGTGACATAAATTATCAGTCTGCACTATGATGCAGCTTTAGCTGCAGAGCTACATATCACATCCAAGCTGCAAGTGACAAGGTGACAAAATTATGCAAAAAATGTTTCAACCATATTGTAATGTTCTATTAGGTATGTGAAATACTGCAAATAAATTGCAGAGTTCTTCTAGTTGAACAACACGTGAAAATGCTATGTTTGCAAGAAATTCCATAGATTTTCAATTTTTACTTCTCTTAGAAAGCTTTGGCAGGCCATTACAATTAGTTTATGACATTGTACTCTGTGCCCAGCTGTTTTGTTCATTTGAATAACAGTCATTCCATCACCTCTGTTCTAACAAACTTGCAGATTGCAGACAACTTTAGCAAATACTGAAGAAAAATAGTTGTAGTTTCAAATTCTTTGGGGAAGTCCTTAAAGGTAGAGGACTTGATCCAAGGGATCGAGTTTGTTCTAGTCCGTAAGAGGATTATGAAGGTGTCATAGCCTTTTGTTTTCCATTGAAATTGTAATCTGGTAAGTAAATTTCCTGGCGAGACAATCCAATGCCTGACCCATGCCTTTATAATTTTCACCGTTTTTTTAACATTTATTTTGCTTATTTGAGTATCAGTAAATGCCACTCAGAACATCTTTATCAACTTTTCAGTCATGACTATGGCACTTTTGGATTTATAATTTTTGACCATTTTACGATTTAGTTTTGTCGTTTGCATAACAGTAATCTTATCAACATGGTATGCATTCACTCAAAGTTGCATAAGCCAATAGAAATATGCCTACCAAAGTTTCAAAGTCCTTGAGCCAGTACTTTTTGAGTTTGTATACTTGACCATTTTCACATTTATACAGCTCATTTGCATATCACTCACTCTACTAACTTTGATTGGACATAATTGTATCTAAAAGTTGTTAGAAATATTATATTTGCATTAAAGTCATAAAGAAAATGACTTTTGAGTTTTGAGTTTTTGACCATTTTTCAATACTTTTGTTTATTTGCAAAATCATCATGAAGTCATGTGACCAAATTAGTTCGCACAAACCTAAATCTGTATTAAAATAGGAATCTTTCCACAAAATGTCAAAGTCATACGGTAAGTAATTTCTAAGTTTAACATTTTTCACCAATACTTCTCTTCATTTTGCTCATTTGCATACAAGTAATATGATCAATTTGGCTTTAGCAAACTTGGATCTGCAGCCAAATAGGAATATTTTTGCAACATTTCAGAGGCCTCAGTGTGGCAGTCTTGGGTGTATAAGCTTGTTTATCATTTCTGCATTTATTGGGCTCATTTTTGGAGCCGTCACACTACAATCATAGAAATCCCATCCTTGACCCAAAGTAAACTGTACGCACCAAATTTCTAGTTGATAAGTTCCACCGTTTCTGGGAAAACTAAATGGATGGACAGAATGGCTTATATACATACAGTCTGCACGACGACCGGGCTTTTCTGGTACCATTGCATGACGGGTAATATCGGCAAAAATGGAGTCTTTCAGTGGCGTCATTAAAAGTAAACAAAAGCCAGCAATATCCCCAAAATAAAGATGCGGTTTTCTCATAAAGTAAGGTATATTTTTACTGTTTTTGAGATGGTAAGTGTCGGCTATAGGTCTGAAGAATATTGTCGACAAATTCTTTGGCAATATACATATTTTAAAATATAATTTTATCACTTTTCAATCGGGTAGCTAAAATTACTTGATTTTGAACGAACTCAACTTTCAAAACTTGTAATTTTTGGTCTAAAGAGTCAATCGCCAAACTATGCAGATTAAACGTACCCCATTGTCAATATAAACGTAAAATAAAATCATCTGGGTCACTAGGCACGCGATCGTCGGCAGAAATGGAGTGAATTCACGTGTGTGAATATAGGGCAAAATATGAAAATTTTGTCAATTTTGTGGCATAATCGTGCTGTTGAGGACGACGCTGCTTGAAAAAGGCTACAAGTGTCAATTTTAGCATAGCTTCCACAATACGGTAAACGGGTGCTAAAGTCCCGCTCGCTCGGCTGGTGACCTCACTGCACGAAGAAATGGAGGGTACATTTTCTGTGGGGTTGACAGGACCTCTCTTTGAAACTTTGTAATTTTTGGTCTAAAAATCATGTAGACAATTTAGTACGAAAAATAAGGCCTTGAGGTATTACTAATTATTTAAAATGATTAATTTTTACTGTTGTTCATTAAAATGTGTTCTCAGCACTGTAAACTTTTGAGCGAAATGATGAAAAACCCTAAAATTTTCAGGCCGATTATGTTCCAACGTAAGTACCGTCAGAGGAATGCAAACCTCTCCAATCGGCAATGGTTTACTCCTGGCAACATACAGCTTCATGTTAGTCATCGGGGCTTGCCCCTTCGTCGGTAATTGCTCTGATTGACACGATTTTGAGTAACTTTCAGAGAAAACCGTTGATTGACATACGTCAAATTCCAGTTGTTAGGGCGCGAAGCGCGGTACTAGCCAATCCCTTACCACTTTCTTGAATGCAGATTAGCCGATTATTATTGCCCTCAAAGTATGACTCATCAGCTATGCCTTAATAAGGTAAAATAGGCGTAAATATTCAAGAAAACCAAGGCTAACGACGTGGCGCGAAAATCGCATATGTTGTAAACAAATGCTCATGAATAGTATCATATGACATCTCAGAGCTGTGCCTATTGGTTTAGAGTCTAGACATAATGAGGTCATGCATAATGAGCTGTCGTGTATTATTCGCTCATGAATGAGCTTGACTGGCGAGACACTCGAAACGCACGGAACTTGCACAATACGGAATAACTCGTCGGTGTATGAGCCCATTTCTTTATAAATGTAGTATTGGTTGCTAATTACAACTGCATTCAGAGGTAAACTTGTGGTAGCCCGTATTTGTTGAAAAAAATCCTGACAACTAAACTTTCTGTCGATGCCACAACTGGTCTGCGATCGCAGGCAGTGTTGCAAGTGTTCGATGAGAAGGGGTAATACTGCTGCCCGTCACTGCCCGACAGGAAATTTACCTTCCAATATCTGTAATCAGTCGGATTCTCTGTACCAGAGCCCATTACTCTCTATAAAACCAAACAAAATAATAGTCCCAGCCGTCGATTTTCCATCGAGTGTCAACGATCATCGATGGTATTGGCCATACAACGATGATCGTATCCGGCATCCAAACACTGCCCGTCAGGAAATTTGGGCTCCAAATATACATTGATGACAACAGCTTTGAGACAGGATTCAGTCATTGTGAGTAAAAACAGACGCATAGTTTGTAGCTTTCTATAATATGTTAGTACTCTTTGGGGTCTGGTACACAGCAGCTCTTTGATGTTTATCGAATCTTGACAGTCCGTACGGCAGTCGACGGGTAGTTGGACCGGTCGGGAAGATCATGTGATCACGACATTTAGACCTTACAATCTAGGTTTATTCTAGGAAAGCCATTTTTGTACCTATCTTCATTTCTACCGTAGAAAGATAATTAGCTTTAAATTTGATCCGTAACTTTAAGAACCATGTGAGTTTCTGTTCTAATGTTTTGATGTTATAGCATCGACAGCGGTCAACTCTCGTCGAAGTGTCAACCATTTATGCGCAGGGTCGGAAATTTAACTGTCATAGAACACGCGCATACTGAGGTTGTCAACGTTTTCAAATCATCAAGAAAATAATTATTATTATTAAATAAATTACAAACAATATCAAATTATTGTAGAATATCTTCATATGATAACAAATATTAATTGCTATGTATAGCTTAGTGGATGAACCCACCCATGAAAGAAAATGGTTTCTGACATGATGTCGTACATGCCAATCACCCTCCAATACCCAATCAAATCGCTGGTACCGGCCACACCTCAAAAGCCTGGTTATCGTACAGACTGATACAGCTGTACAGACATGACAATTGGGAACAGATACCGGACAGGTACAACTCCTACAGCTTCTCTTACTATGTTTATATATGGCAACTGGAAGCTAAAATCCTTTACAGCCCCAGTAAATATTTTGGCTCCCTTAAATGAACAGCGGAAGGACGTTACAGAGGTTGGGCCCAATGCCTGTACGAATTTGGGAATCAAACTACTTCTGAAGCCATAAAGATAAAAATAAAACACATACTAGTAGTATGCTATTCATATGATTGAAATGAGAACTTACTTCCATCGTCTTCCAAGGATTTCAATCTTACGGTTTCAAGTGGAATAATATGTTGCTTATTGTACTGGAAAACAAAATTGAAGGAAGAGTTGGAATTATAAAAGTGAATGTAAATGATTGTATTGATTAACAAAATAGAAGTAACTTGCGTATTGCATATGAAAAATGTTTACAGATGAGGACACGGTGGACATAAACCTGTGATTTTTCTGCCTAAGTTTACACAGAGAGAGTACCTGTAACAAGGCAAAACACTGCTAAGTTTTACTCAGTTGAATACTAGTCTTAGGAAATTGGACAAGTCCAGGAAACAGAGAGTCACAATGGTTACAAATTTATGCTAATGGAAAATTCAGTTCATCTGCAATTTCAGCCATGCTCACTTTAAAAATATTGTGTCAAAAATCACTAAAAATTTCCTATCCGTTCACTTGTCACACATCTTCACACTTATCCAAGAAAATTATACTCACCTTCTTCTTGTTTATTACAATGTTTCCATATACAAGAATGTCATTGAAAAGAAAGAACTGCCTTGGCTTGGGTTTCTTTCTGCAAAGTTTTGTAAGAACTCCTTCACCGACCAACACTCTTCCTGGTACTCGTAGGGGCTAATGTGAAAGAAGAAAAACGTGAATTTACTTCTTGAGAAAGGTAGTTTGTATCTGTAGGGAATGTCTGTGGTAAAAAATGCAAATGAACGACTGAATGAAAATAAAAGGAATGATTATTATTTTATGAGATGTCTGGAAGGTTTTGTTTTCACTTTTATATACGGACTGACTGATACAAAGTTTGGTCAAAAACACTTCATTTAGTCTTGTCTATCATAACAGTTTTGTTCGATAAACATGTTGTTTAATGTTGTCAGCAATGGATTCAGAGAAGTTAAATATTAAAACAATCCATCTAAACAAAAACTTTAGAAACTTTTTCACCAATTGTAGCAGTTCAGTCTTGACATTGATCAATTAGAAAATTTCTCTTGATAGCATGCAGTGTATTTGTTGGTAACTGGTCTAATTTCAAATGTCTAAAAATATTCCAATGCTAGATTAATTGAATACTTGGTTGTGAATGCACAATATTAATTGCATGTTTTCTAAAAATCCTTCCTATTTTGCAGAAAAAATGTTTGTATGCAATAACGTCAATGTACTACATGTATGTAACGAGACTTAAAAGGGGTGTACGCTGGGGTATGCAGATGTATAACTTGACATCAAGAAACGAAAAATGCCATGGTCTCACTACACGCAAATGGCACAATTGTAATGTTTGCAGATCACTTCCTAAAAATCTGTTGGTCTGTAAAACCAGTTTTCTGTTTCAAAAATTTTTACAACTTCTGAAGTGACCATTGGACTGCAGTCTATAAACAGACATTTATTATTCTTGTTAGTTCTTCTCGCTGTCATTTATTTCATTTTCCATTTTCAGGTACTACAATGCAACATCTACATGTTCTGTATGTTGCCTGCAGGACAATACATAACACAATACACAGCTCTAAATGAAAGGGGATTGTTCATTGCTACAAGTACCACGATGTGAAATCTTCAAAAGGTACACTCACTTGACTGTTGTTTGGTGGCTTCAGCAGTGAGATTTTTCCATGACTGTATGGTTAATTATATTACAGCTTTGTCGATACCAGAGAATTTTGTGACGTCATACCCTCAGATTATTAGTGATAACCTATCCGATTATCCAACATTGTAGCATCACGTTTTCTACATCTACAAATTCACTGGCATCGGCAGAACTATAAAATAACAGTCATAATGTACACCCTCCCGGTCCGCAATGTACTCAAGCAAACTTTGCACTCTATGATGTACTCATCTTAGCCTCGTACTTCATATCATGCAAAGTTTGCTTTTGTCCATTATGGCCTAGAGGGTGCACATTATTGCGTAAATATATGATAAATTTTCAGAGTAATACAATTTCTGTGTACGAGAATATCATTCTATTTAATACTACTATCCGTAACTACTGTTATATATGATACAGCTACATGTAAACAAAATATGTTCCCTTTCTTGAGATACGTCACAACAGATTTACTTTTTAAACAAAAGAACATCACTATTGTGATATGATAATCAAAGCCATGTCAAGTCACTAAAGTATTTGAACTCATGACTTACAGCCTGGCTCGAAAAGGCCCAGGATTGGGATTAACTATAGTGTTACGAAGATTATGAGGTGTTTCTGTCTTTCGCTCTCCTTTGACATTACAATCGTTATACAAATATGTTGCTAGATTTTTGGATAAGGTCTGCACCTGGCTTTAAATTATGATCAGATAAAATTTGACATTGATTCTTCATTTAATTTTGATTTTTTTTTATTTGGAAAAATATCATTGATATACAAAAGCTACCAAGTTCTACTCTTATAAACTGATTGTATTCTCCTTACATGTCTTCACACTAGCTGGCTGTTTACTGTGTCAAGCTTCTCCTGAAAAGCTTTCACAAAGGTCTGCAAATAATTCAACAGCACTTTTCTCTAACTGAATTATGGTTGGCTAGATCTGTTCATGTTAATCTGCAAGGAGTAAAATCTTCCTTTATGCTTTCAATCAGTGCATTTTAACACAATTTTTGATAAACTAACAGCATAACAGAGAAACAACTATAGCCGTAAAGCTAATGCCTGCATGTTGATGAGTACTCTTTTTTGAAAAAAAATTTCAGTGAATACTTCCTGTAATTGCAAAACATCACAAACTGTCTATCTTTCACCGAATAGTAATAGATCTTTGCCATCAATCGTACATGTAATCTGTCAGTAAATACAGTCACATATAACCTGGCCAAAATCTGGCAATTACGGTCACATCTTTGTTGTCATCAAAATTTTGCAATGTTGACAATTTTCACCCCATTCACTGCATGTAGGTGACCTCCTCAATACATCAAATACAATGGGCCTAAACAACATCTGGTTGTGAAGGGGTAAACTGGATGGAGGAGGGATTAATGCGTGATGGGAAAAAATAAAAACATTTTTAGCCAACCATCTGGCTGGATATTAACAATCCTGACTAGCAGAGATTTACACAAACACTCTTGAATTACATTTCGGAATACACCATGACAAAGGGTCCAAAAAAATTTGGGAAGTTACAAAACTTTCACATCGTCAGTATTTTTCTGTCTGCTTGTGACGCTTAGGCCACAAATGGTACCACAATAGACAAGAGGATTTATCATAATAATAGATTTCAAGAGTCCATTCATGGACATTCAATAAAACAAATTAATTGGTCTGTGTACATGCAAAGTTTCATTTCCTTAATACCTTATACGCTTAAGAGCATTTCTGGAAACCATGTAAATTAAATTACAGCACACCCCTGTGTCTAAAAATTTCAGTAGAATTTCTCAGCTAGACTTGGGATAAGAGTTCGCCCACGGCTATCTGAAAGATTGCCAACGTGATCGATTTCATGACATCATACTACACTATTAGACCAAGCTGTGGATCATTTAATGTGTGCATGTGCCTGTGCTGTAATTGCACTGTTAAAATATGAAACAAGGAAATATGTTATATATGACCCAGAAAGATTAAGAATTTTTGAACACATTACATCCCTAATGTGATTTGTCAGATTTGTCACTGTTCTCCTTGACTGTTGTTTAGATATTAGTAGATATTTTGCTTTACTTATGAACGACAATAACAATAAACAAAGTGCATGGATTTGATGTCACATTGAATTTCTTCGGTTTTTGGTTCTTAGTTACGTTTCTGAAGATTAACTACAAGTGTAGGAATACTGAATGCAGTTCAATTCATTCATTCATTCACAGACTTCATTTCATGTTCCAGGTTGTACTGCACTATCAGAACTTTCAACGGGTGAAAATGTCACTGCTACTAGACTAAATACAACTCAGTAACGTCATAAAGGAAACCGTCACAACTGTTGTCTTTCACAAAGAATTTCACATGTGTTGCTATGCAGAAGTACATGTACCTGTACGATGGGGAAATGTAATCTAAGATACACACAATTCCTTACAACAAAATCATGAAATTCAGAGTGTTCCTCTCTCTTGATGGCCACAATTTTAAACAGAAATACTCCATATACATGTACTTGTTGTAACTTATGTATATTGTGTAGAATGTGGTAGGGCAATCCAATCTATACAGCATATTCAGGTTTGTTATAAACCCTTTCAGTGCTGCAATTTTTCCGACCAAAATTTAAGTGCAACATTTTACCAATTTTTGTGAATTTTTTTGTAATTTTTTTGATAATTTTATACCAAATGGCGATCATATTCCATTGGCTACAGTTTTTTATCAAAATTTTTCACAAAAATTAGAAAACATAGGGCCAAAGTCCCTGAAGCTACTATGGACATGGATACAAAATTAAGTGTTTCCTGACTGTATGAAATTATCTCACTTAGGTCATCCTAAGGACTTGTAAACCAAATATTAAAGCTGTCTGACCAGCGGTTTTGAAAGAACAAGCAACTCAACAGTTGACAGAGCTCTGCTGTGTTATGTAGAGAATAATCTTTTGTGACACATGTA
>LD351341.1:0-14561 GCA_001465055.1 Ptychodera flava
TAGCCACGACATACTTCCTGCCGCCAGCTGGGAAGAAGACTGACGCATGCGCACTCCTCCGGACGAAATTAACGTAATCTACTTACGCTCTTGAGATAGCCTTGACTAATCTGGAAACCGTTAAGACATAAGAAAAACACAGCACGCGAACTGGCCTACAATGCTCATTTTTGTTAAAATCTTACTCATTTCCGAGTATGTTATGGTTTCAAACTTATCGTCCACTCAAAGGCCATATTAGACAGATTCAAAATTTACCATAAAACGAAAAATGACCAAAATCACTAAAGGAAGGTGGGTCTACCCCTTAATGGGAGGGAGTCGTCTGCTTTGCGTTCAAAGGTCGTAAGAGACTCGTACTACCATTATAAACTCTGTATCCAAGGTACGTTGGCGATTGATTATCTTAATGTATATCGTAAAATTTAAATGTTACAGATATGTTGACGTGGTGTATGTAGATATCGCGCATGAAATACTCTATTTGTGAACAAGAAAATTGCACAGGCGCAGTTCCGAGGACCCCCTCCCTTTATGCACATATTCTTACTGTAATCTCTCGAACACGGCCTCAAAGAAAGCTCTTTGTGAAATATGCTTTGCCAAAGCCATTGTTTTGTGTTAAAATACTAAAGGAAGTTTACGAGTAGGTCGATCAGAGCTAGAGCGTATTACTACGGTTCCTCCGTGATTACGAATAATCAGTGGATGTATTTTGCCAGACGAGCAATTTTGGGATAAGATCTGTGATCCGTGGCTCTGAGAGCCGTTAGGTCTGTATGACTTTAAGGGCTCTCGCCACGAAATGTCAACTCGGCGTCCGTGTAATAAAGCGATAAAATAAGATGCGACGAAATGAGAAGTCGATGCACATAAATGAATAAAGGACAAATCGAGAAAACTCGTAAAATAAATGTAAGTGCGAGAGTTCGGTACCATTAACTTAAAAACTCAAGCACAGACGTCTTGGTTACAATATACAAAATCCATAAATTACGTCTACTAGCTTTACAGAAAAATATAAAGTCTACACAAATGGTCTTGTGTCTGATCTTTTATCGTGCCATATAGGATATACTGCACTACATTAATTTTCGAATGCTGCATGGAATAAATCGAGCCGAGGCTGCAAGTGTTCCTATCATGTTGCCCGTGACATGGATCATACCAAACACATCCCAATTCCCTTGCTACAGTTTCTAATCATGCCTTTTATATTTATGACGTTGCCATGATCTTTGTCCCTCTCGCCAGTATTCATGTACTAAAGATTTGTTACATTCACTGTTTTATATACCGACCCAAACAAGATAACTGTGAAGACGAATGTGTAGAAACGATCAGCAATATAATGATGATACTATTATATTAGTACTCAAATCATACGTCATGTATGTTAATTTGAAAGCAAAGTTGATGATAGATTGATTACATGAATTTTTAATCTGAGTACGATGTACTGCCAACTGGAATAAAGCCTTTTATTCATCATATCATCCGACTCAGTGAGATATTTTTGCTCTAAATTGAAAGCTTTATTAAAGTAGATTAAGATAATCCATTAACTCTCGATATCAAAAATGTTTAAAAGATTCGTTTATGGCAGACCAAGATAGATCGGTGGATTTTGCATTATTAAATCATGATTAAGAAAATAAAGTTATCATTGAAACTTTAAGAGGAATCAGAGAAAGCGACAGAAGTTGACACCATATAGATACAGTCTAGTTGCTTTCTCAAACGTCTTCCCTCATTTTACTGTATGGTTCGTTTGCATGGAGCTATCTCACTGTTTTGCTTTCGTCATTATCTCCTGTCGTATCAAAGGGTTCGTATATTACATTCTGAGTACCAATGAAAACACCTGTGTCATCCACCCCATGCTGTGTGTATATATTCTGTTCGGCAGAGTGATTACGTTTCGTATCGTGTTCGTCATCTACTGCTACTGGTGACAAGTTCATGACTGATTCGTAAGCTACATTCTTGACGTCAATCATGGAACAATCATCGCCATCGCTGTCCATCGTCCCTTTGTCATCGCTGCGTGTCTTTCTCCTGAAATACATAACCAGACATCAGTTGATATACAACTGCAATAGGAAATTCTGACAGCAAAAAGTTAGATACCAAACTAGATGTTGAAGTCACGTGACAAAAATCAAAAGTTGTAACCGCCGCAGTCGTCAGTGCTGATTCCTTGTCAATAGTATCGTCAATAATGATATACTTGTAAAAGTAAATGTCAATAGAAATAGTCCTACCTCTTAATCACAACGAAGGCTATAACTATCAGTGTAGTGACGATAAGCACAGAAAACGGAACAGTAAGACCGATCAATAATGCTGAAAAATATAATGATACCTTTTTTTTAGCATCGATCAACTTAACTAGACTGTCTCGAAATGTAATCACTCAAAGCAAGGATGCCTACTAAACTAGGGACAGCCAGTCTAATACCCTAATTGTCAACATCCAGCTCAATGAAAACGATTTAAGGTGGAGCTGCATGTTGCCAAAAGAACACAGATTTTTTTCAAAGGGAATATTTCTCATCTACGTACGATGACGAAGAAACCCCCACACACTAATATTTTCAAGAAGTTTACTGTGGTAGCAATAGTTTACATGGAAAGATGACAATGATAACAATTAATTTAAGTCAAAACTTGACACTATTTTCTGAAATGAAATATTTCACTGCAAAGAAGAGTATATGTAGAAAAAAAACGACCATTTTATTTGCATTATCTATCCTCATTCTAAAATGGCATGGGTTAATAGACTGACACTCAAAAAAGTGATCAAAATCATGATTGGCAAAATTAAAATGCCTCTTATTCAAAATGTAAGAACTTTATTGCCAAATAAAATTGCATTTTTATTATATAATAGCATTTAAAGAGCATAATGTGTAATTTTCAGAAAATTTGACCCAGCCAGAGTGGAGTTAAATTCATTGGAAATCTTGAAATTGGGAGAAAAGAGAAGCCAGGAAATCGGGTGATATGCATACATTTGTATAAATTAACGCTTCTTTATCGAGCAACTTATGACTGCTTGACAAGATAAAAGGTGAACCCAACCAATATTTTAATCTTGGGTTAACAAATTAATTAAAATTGAATTAATATTTGCAAAAAAGTGATCTCTGAACAAAATACACTGTGTTGGGTGCAGTGCCCCCTTAAAGTGTGTGCACAGTCTTTTCCTTATGCGGTTTAGAGCTTTTTGTTTTTTCAGAACCAATAAATAAGGCAAGTTTTCCTTTTCGGAAACGTAAGACGTTACGCAAGGTCCTTCAAAAGATGTCGTCAAATTGATGGTTCGAATTGTCCGTGTATGTGTCTTATAACAAATATTGAATAGCTATGTTATTCGTGTAGTTTTATTGGATTACCATTGTTTCTTGAACTTGCAGGGTTTATAGTTGTCATAGTGAGAGACGACTGCGTCGAAAATCCTTCACTAGATGATGATGAAGATACCACATCAGTTGATAGGCCGTCAGTTTGAGGTGTTGATCGATCTTTTGATGTTGAAGGCTCGATTGACGATTTTGACGTGTACGTCGGCATAGTAGTTGTAGTACTAGGAACTTGATCTGGAAAATATCGAAATAATAGACGTAGATGAAAACATGGAAATGACACACCAAGCTTTATCACTTCTACCTTAAACAAACATATATCATGAATGAGTATCTGTTTGTGTATCGGTATTTATATAGTGTGTGGATCTTCACATCTATGTCGGTTCACTTTAATTCTTGTACAACGCATAGCAACACGGTCACATATGTGTCAAATTAAATCATAAAATATGAGTATATTCTGCTAGATGTAGTTGAAACCTCAATGTTGATATCTTTAAAATATGATCTTAGGTCTTACAACCTGTCAAACCTACCGAACTCACATATAATGCTAGTCGCCTTGTCATAATTCTCGTCATACCATTTCCATTCGCCGGTTGTGTCATGCTTTCGCAATATCAAACAGATACTTTTCTCTTGAAAAGTATCTCCAGGGTTTGGTTCGTCTGGATGCCAGTTTGAGTATTCCATTACATCTCCTCTACCGTTATTAACACCTGATTGATATAAGTGCACTCATGAGTTCGAACGTTGTCAGTTGTAGTGTATACACCACACAGACGGGTCGCGCACATATAGTACATGGTCCACTTACAAGTAACGTAATTTACGTATACGTTCGCATTAACTTTTCTCCCAATATCTACAAGGACTTATCCTTAAAAATAGGCTGCTATCGTTTTCGACGGGTTTTATTGTTGAGTACTTATGATATCCACAGATCGTCTCAATGTAGGCACTATTCTCATGTACACTCCAACGAAGTGTTCTCAATTCATACATATCATTAATTTAAAAGAGCTGAAGTGAAGTAGGGGATGAACCAAGAAAACAATGTTATGAAAAGATAATTTTCTTCATTATTTGTATCAATCAATACCACTTTCACGTTTTTTTAATTTATTGTCATTATCAACTTACCTGTGATCCATAACCAATTATTCTGATCATTACAACTGCCTATTTTCTTTTGACCAGGACATTTTCCACTCGTCCAAAATTCTTCTGCGTTTCTAAATTCTTGTGAAATGTAGTTGGTGACGTTTTCTTCCTCTTCTGCAGTTTCAAATTTGACAAGATGGCCACCACGAGATTCGCACCAATCATAAGCATCTAACCATTGTAAATAAACATTTTCGGCTCCAAACCAGTAGCATCTATTTCCTATTTGGACAGTCTCTTTATCGTTGTTATCCATGTCTTTTATCATTGGACATTCAAACGACTGCATTTTCACTGTCAGAATTAAACATGTAACTTGATATCAACAAGGATGGTGACAAGTATATATTTATTCGCACAACCTACAATAATTGATGTTTGAGAGTTGTTAAATTTTAACAACGATGGTTAGTGATGTGATAGATTTTGCATGTAATGCGTAACTGTAAGTATTCAGAAGTACTTCAAGAAGAATGAACATATGTCCTGCAATTAATTGCAGGTCAAAGGATAGGTTAGTCATATGACCTTACCCAATAATATGCCGTGCGGTTTATAACCCATAAAGACCCCCATTCTCGCAGTTATATACTTACAAACCACTAACAAACAAGAAAACAAACAAATATAATCCCAAACAAACATCAACACCCGTCCTACCTATCGGCACACCTCAAGAACACTAAGCCTAATCTTCGTTATGAAGACTGTTTAGTTTTCTTAGGGGGTCCTCCCATAGCTTTTTGAAAAACGAGATCCCTGGCATTATGATGACCTGCAAAACTGATCAGTGCGAGCCCAGTACATACCTATACACACACACACACACACACACACACACACACACACACACACACACACACACGTACGTACATACATACATACATACATACATACATACATACATACATACATACATACATACATACATACATACATACATACATACATACATACATACTGATACTCTTACCTGTCAATGGCATAATCAGTAGTAAAATTAATCTCCTTGTGTTTCCCATGTCTAGTTGTCATCGGTAGGTTTCACCAGACTGCCTGTCCCAGAGTTCTACCTTACAGATTGCACATTTTATCAATTACGGAAGTGACCTTGGTTGTCTCTGTGAAATGTTCCCAAATTAGTCTAAATGCATGTTAACTTGTAAGGAAATGCTATTTTCATTTTAGTCAAATCTAGTATTAATCGATACGGTATGATTAAAACAACATTTGTTCAGAATCCGACATCCCCAACATCTAGTATGCATTGGTCTCGACTGAAATGGTCATGTATGAGGTATTGTAGACACGGGATTAAGATTACGAAATAGACGTCTTATCAGTTCCGTATTTGTCCACTGGGATTCTTTGTTTTCAATCACGGTAGTGTTTTCAACTTCCCTGTGTCTTTATCGTTCTACTCACCTCTGGAGGGGGATGGGGGAGTTGAGGGTATGTTGAGGGATTTGAAAAGATTTGGGGACGTATAGGGGGACTCGATACGAAACTGTCTGTCATCGATATGAAATATATGTAGGGATGTCTCTTTAAAGGCGCCCTTCTCAATCCCTGGTTCTCGCATTAGCAAATGTGTCAACAGCCCATTAACAGTTTGTCATTCTTTTGTTTTCCATTGAATATTTTATCAAGGAAATAATATTTATATGAGATAAATCTGATAATTGAGTGGGGGCTTTTTAAATAAAATATCGCAAAAGTATGTTGTATGGAAAAAAAACATTCTCTATGTGTATTTATTGTTAAGAACACACATACTAACATGCAGGTACTTTCTGACACCCACAGGCATTAACCGAGATCACATGGAAGAGCTCCAGCCTCTTTGTTCTGTGTATCAACAGAAACATTAGTTCTGTGTTTATAATGCAGTGTTAAGATTACACAGTGAGTCGCTTTGTTCCAATGCACAATATTTAGGATTTATGATACAGCCCATCAATAACTTTTGCAGCATTCTCTAGCAGAGACTAGAAACCAAACATTTGAGCTTAAAGTTGTAAAGTTAAAAGGCAGCTGTTTAGACTGTGTTCAAGTCTGTGATTTGGGAATGTTTGAGTGGAGTAAACGCGATGATTTGTATTTTGGTTTCATGTGAAACGCGCGTGTGAGTGGAGTGGACGCAATGAGTCGGGTGAACGCTATACAGGGGAGTTTCACCCGGTGAATCCGGCAGAAACTCACTCACTACTCAGGGGTTTCATTAAGTTTTGAAATAGGGGGCCAGAATGGAAAAGTAGGCGGCTTGCAGCTGCCATGACCACAAAGCGGTCGTCGTTGGGGAGGGTCCGGGAGGGGGTGTTCCCCTTCCCGGCCGAAGGCCGGAAACCCTGAAAAATGAGCTAAAATTCACTTTTTACAGCTCGCAGTCACTTGAATTTCTAGTTTTTTCAGTAGAATTGTCAGCAGTGTTCCAGGGCAATTTGTGTTCATATCATAAAAGCCATTTTCCAGGGAGATTAGGCCTAAATATGATAATTCATAATTAAAAATGATAAAATGTGGTAATGTTGACGATTTTGAACAAAGAAAACTGAAGTCTTTAGAGCCTCTATGCTTTTAGGAGGTAAACTATAATAATTCACTATTATTAATGATATAAATTTGATATGTAGATGATATTATACTGTGTTACATCTTGACATGGCGATAGGGGATTCCCCCCTCTGTTGAAATGTTGGCACCCCCAATTTATTTGTCAAGGGGGACCACTCCCCCCAATGAAATGGTGCCAGTCACACCTTAGAGGTACAAGTAGAACACATGAACTGGTGAAATGCCCCCAAAATTTTCTGGTAAAGGGGGAAAATCCCCATTGTTGATGCCATCGTGGATGAAAAACTCACATTTTAAACACAGTAAATGAGAAACTTTTCATTAATGTATGTTATGCTTAAAATTAAGAACCACGATGTTGGGTATGAAAATCTGCAGATGAAGAACTTTTATACCACTGGGGAGGTAAAAATTGATACTTTATATATTAATAATGATAAAATGACAATCATTACCATATTTCGAAAATAGAATCAAAGACCCTCAAGGTTATTTGACTATATGGGTATGCAAAGTAAGAACCTTGATGAAAATTTGTACGACGGTTCAGAAACTCACATTTGGATTTAACCTGACGACCGTTTTTGAAGTGAATTTAGAGGTTTGATCGTATTTTAACCACTCTGGGCGACATTCTTATTGGCTTCGATAGACCGAAAAGCAGTACATATCATACGTCCAGCTGGTTAAGCTCTTATATATATTCGAACTGTAATCGGGAAGTTTTTTCGTGAGAAAAAAATCAGGTCATTGCCTCCGAAAACAGTTTAAATCCACGTAATTATCCTTCTCTTGTTTCTTGGTCCACTTCAAAACCGAGGGTCGTACAGCGAAGCCTGACCTTGCGATCGCTTCTGTCTTCATTTGTTCATCGACCATTTTGAGTCGAGCTAACGACGGCCGGCAGGTGTAGTATGCTCGTTTTCATTGGCGTATATAAAGGTCACCACATAGGAATCAGCAATTCAGATAGCCAATAGAATCGTCCGTTGCAATTCCGATTTTTATTGCGGCAGTATACGCAAGACCGTGCTCCATCGTAGTACAAGGCGATCGTAGTAGTCGCTCGTCTTCTAAATTTTGTTTCACATAAAAGCCGTTGAAAAGTTTGATTACACAGCTTGTGAAACCTGTGCGTATCATTTCAGAATGTAAACAATATTTTAGCTATGAAAGAGTTCAAATTTCCGAAAAAGTAGCCGGCGAAATCGTGAGAGTAACCGGTCAATTTCGCCGGCTGCCGGCTCTTAATGAAACCCCTGCTACTGCGCAGACTCAAAGGTGACACATTCAATCGCTGGGAAAATCTGGCCTGCCAAATTCCGGATGGGTTTGTACGAAATAAGAGAGACACAAGAGAAACTATTATAAATGATTTTATTTTTTTTTAAATTCACCGGCTTGAACCAAGTCTAGCAGCTGTTGATAACCGTACTGAAAACAGCTTGTGAGACCCCCTTCGATACATTGACACTGGAACAGTAGAAATCACACTGGGTCACTTTTGATGGGACAAAAATGGAAGAGTTTACCCAGTCTGACTGGCCTTTCAGTAAACAACCAAGATTTAAGTTTTGTGTATATACTGCAATTTCTTGAAAAGTCCAGTTTTCAGCTTATCAGCAACACAGCCATATATATACAGGTCAGCATTGTTATTATCCGAAATTCAATTCAAGTCCGGACTAGAATTCATTTGTCATCATTAACAATGATTACGGTCTTTACAAATATAAAGAATATTTTGCCAAAAAATGTGTTATTCTAGCATGGTGTGGGGAGTAGGACAAGAAACTGCAGTTGATACACAGAACAAAACGTACTGAAAAATGGACAAAAGGTACAGCTACTGTCCCTTTTTACAATTATGTTATGTTCAGCTTTCCTGACAGGCGAGGGAAGTCATCCTGTTTCCAAACCTTTTTTATTTGATCTCTGTTTTTCTGTATTACAGATGAAGATTTCCTGTCAGAGAAAATACGTCAAAACACAGCACCCCTTCCCTGAAAGAAAAGCACACCCGGACACACCGAAAACTTATGTCAATTTCGAGATAAGGCCAGTTTTGTTTTGAAGGAGGGGGGGGGGGAGTTCAAAATTGTAGCAAGTCAGGGGGGTACTTGAATGCCTTTTGAGTTTGTTAGGGGGCATTTGAGAAAATCAGGGAACTTTTTTGGTTTCTCCAACCCCTCCAGGGGTGTTTGTGAATGCTTTACAATATCCAAAAGTTGAACCATGATTGTACTGATATCGTTCTCTTGACAACGAATGTTTCATGCATGTCTTGATCATTCTTACACCTACTGTGTCAACGGGAGAGTAAATTGCTTGAATTTATGTTTTTATGATCAATAAAAAAGCAATACGTTCTACACCTGAATTCCTCTTCGTAACTGGAAAAGACTTGCTTACACCCGACTTTGAGACAGCATTGCCATATGGAAGGTACTTTAATTTGTCTACATATATTTCTGCATACGTTCGAAATAGTACACAACACTACGGTCATATTTTGCTGACAATGATGACGCATCAACATTGCGGAATGTAACGACAGTTTTTGTTTTGCAAATTTTGATTTATTTTTCTGATCTAGGGCAAGAATACTGTATGCCTAGCTGGGATGTTGTGACTTATGTCCCTGAAATCCTGCTGTAAGTGTAAGACACGCAGATACACAGTTTGTTGTTACACTTCATTCTGTTTGTTTGCTGTTTGCACTACACGTATACAAATGTTGCGTAAAGATCATAGGAAACATTAAAAGAAACAAAATAAACCCCGGTTGCTCCAACAGAGACAACGGGGATTTACGACAGGGCAATGGAAAGAAAGACGAAAATCCGAATAGTTTCATTTCACATTTTAATAGTCATGCAGCGTCAACAAATTAAAAAAAGAATTGAAGGTATATATCCGAATAAATATGGAGAAAAAGTGAAAGTAGGTAACAGCGTTAAAAATAAAGATGTAATCTCATTGATCAATGTCAATCGAAATCAGTAATGGTATTACGTCAGTGAAACATACAGACATACTAGGTCAGTACCTAGCAATTAACGTGGGGTGACTCGGCAGATGTAACGTTACAACAATAGCCTGAAGACTTGATTGGATTCATTTCATTCTTGTCGGGTTAAAAGTAATCATCGTCTTCATGTGCATTTTCAACGTAAAAGTCCGATGGAAATATTGCTTTCGAAATCATATGATGCCTGTCCATTTCAAACGTCGAATTGTCGTTACCAAGGAAACCATTTGGATCATAATTTGCTGTGTTCATTTTAGCAATCAGTTTGTATGGATGATTTGCGTTGACCGATACCCTTGGTATTGACAGACTCCTGTTTCCATGGTTGTCATTGAAGTCCAAGGTGTTCAGCGGATCAGCCCTCATTCCATCGATATCTTCTACATCCTTTCTGGCGTTTCGTTTCCTATTTCGTTTAAAATATGTCAAGAGGTCAATGAACTTTATGGATGGTGAATAACTTGCGAACAGAGAACAACGAACAAATGCGCCAAGCTGTATGCTTCGGGATTTACGTTATTTCGTGAATATGAAACACATTATTTCTCAGAGTCTGTTTTCGTTTGAGTTTACTGACTTTCAAAGATGATTTCAAATTTGTCA
Organism: Ptychodera flava; assembly: GCA_001465055.1. Classification (NCBI taxonomy): domain Eukaryota; kingdom Metazoa; phylum Hemichordata; class Enteropneusta; family Ptychoderidae; genus Ptychodera; species Ptychodera flava. Next base: position 10,747 of record LD351341.1, read on the forward strand.
AAGGCATACAGTCTGGGTACATTTTCTATGTAAGGCCATTTAAAGATGTTTGCCGTTCTTGGATTTTTGAAAAACCTACCAGCCCAGGGAAAAAAACAAACGCAGACAAAAATACGAGTGTATTGACATAAGCTCACTTTTTATTTGGTTTCCTCTGGAAAAATAATATTTTAATTTGTAATAGAGTAAACATTGTGTTTGTTCTCTTAATTTTTTCTGAAAACCTACCAGCATGCGGACGGTAAACAAAGAATTTTATTTAAAGCGCCTAAACAGGAATTTGTTGAGTGATTAAAGTCTAATCTGCATATAGCTGGAGCGGCTCCTGTTGTATGTAATTTTACTAATCAATCATCGTAGAGGTTGCGTGTATGAGACCGTTGAGTACAAATCACTTAAAGACTCAAAAGTGTATAACACTGTCATAAGTGTCGAAAGTGGCATGTAAATTCAAACGTTTTACAACCGTTTTAGATTTCCTGCCATTTTCAAAAACTAATCATGTGACAGAGAAAACAAAGATTATAACAACAAAATGCTGGCCATTGTGTTTTGTCCATTCAGGTAAATGGCAGCATGCTTGTTTCGGGTATGATCATGATGTGTATGAGCAGGAAATACTGTTTTTTGTACTTTTCGTGAGGGTGCCATTTTATTGGTGCGGCATCCATTTATTATTCAGACTGTTAAAACATGTAGGCATGGTCCAAATCAGCAAGCAAGTGATACTTCTATACATGTCCTTCAGTAAGCTCATTTACACGAACCAACTTAGGTTTGAAAATAAAATCGTGAAAATAATGCATAAAATTCACAGCTACGGGGCTTTAACAGTGACCTATCACTTTCAAATGTCGGCGCTTTTTATTGTACCGCAAGGACACTCTTGCTAATTGCCACCGTGTATAAATACATGGGGCTAAAATGAAGAGAAATGAAGGAAAGAGAATGATCATTTTCAGATCTTTAATGTCACTTTGACAAATGAAACCTATGGCCGAATCGTGACCAGGCTATGTTAAACTCAAGCAATTACGCAATGTAAAAACATACAGCAGTTAACCAATTGCCATTGTACAGAGACCAATCACGTGCAGATAAACGAGTTGTTTCTACGCATAGTCAAAGTTCAGATGTAGTGGCACGGAATTTAATGACTGGCTTTATCTAAGTGTGTTGTTACTTGAAATTCACAGAAATAAATCATATATGCGTATTCGTTTGTCTATAAAGTTGCTTTTATCGTTATCAGCTTTCGTTCTTTGAGGTTTGATTCATAATACCGTTGAAATTTGTAGATCCTGCATCGCTGCAGAGATATATCCCTTGTAACATTGTATGGCCCATGATATGAATGGGAATGTTGTATAGTTTTGTTTATCATGTAATTAGAATAGGTATCACACCAGTGTAAGATTAAGTGCTTTTCGCTTGACATCAAGAAATCAAAATTCCAGTTACATCGTAATATTGGAATGTTTGTATTTACAGGGAATCGATCAACAAATCTACAGAACGGCGAGGAAACCGAACGACAGCCTCAGAACGTTCTGTTTTGTGGTTTGCTGCATCCTACGATTGTCATCCGGTTCTACAGAGAATATGCCAAATCAGTCGAAAGACAAAGGGCGTGGCAATAACTCGAGACTACATGAAACTAGCCGGTAAGAAAATCCCCTATCGTTTTTAAGGGAACAAATATATTAAGCGCTAGACGATTCTTGGGAGCAAACATTTTCACAGATTCTAAAGGTCAGGCATCGGAGCACCCCGTTATCGCAAATAACGTTTGAAGCTCTCGCCATTAAAAGAAAATTATATCCACATATGACATTTACTGCATAAAAATGTATTATATAAGAGATGTGATCTTACGCGCTATTTAACTGAGTAAATTTTCTTGATTCGTTTTCACTCTGGTAACTGAGATACAGGTAAATCGAACGGTAAATTCTTATCTAGTCATTCGCCTTTCAGTTGTAATCAAGAACACATGCTGTATCAAAGGGATGAGTAGCAGCAACAAATATCAAACTGTAACGGGAAATATTTAAATAATAAATGTAACTCAGTGTATAGATGAGAATGACTCACCAACAAGTTCAGCAAAGAAGCAACTAGGATTGAGTGGATGTAATTGCTAATTTTCCTTTCCCAATTTGCTCCCTCAACCTTTCCATTGATTGTGTTCATTCCCTTACTTTGACTCAGAATACACAGTATGATAGTATTACGTTGAACTTACTTCATCGGAAGTGGTAAAATACACTCACCTTGCGTACGAGATGGCTATCAATAGAACCAGGACCAGTAGAATTATGAGAAGAACAAACGACGCCACACCGACCACAATCCAAACCACTGAAAGTGAAAAAAGATAAGGTTTTGAACTTTCTAATCAGCTCCTATAAAATGAACTGAAGTAAATAAGGTTTCAGATTTGACGTAAATTGCCCAGTCAGGATGGCGGGAAAGACTTGTAGAAGATGCTAAATAAATTCATGTTACTGTCATTGCCCCGAAATGATGGATTCTCTGAAAAGTCAGGCATTAAAAGTAATTACTTTCTTCCAATAGCTCTGACAAACAAACAGAGGATCCGACGACTTGTAATGTTTCACATCTATTTGGCAATCAAGGCTATATACAAGTATCTGTCTCATGATTGTGACTACATCCGATGATTTCTTGTTCACAAACATTGCAAATCTGTTATGCAGGACGGCTTTAAAATTTGCACGCTACAGGAAAGTGACGCGCACAGGTAATCATATGATCCATTGATGGGGAATTTACCGCAGAATATCAACTTTGAGAAAACACCATGGTCGATTAACTTTTTATTTCGCGACAAGTTTTCAAATAAGCCCACATCAACCAACCAAGAAGCATTAATATTGGGAAAGAAACCCCACCCTGCTCAAATAAGGCACGTTCTCTTTTAAAGGTCAATGATCCATTTGAGGCCAAAGAGACAGGTTAATGAGTTGTATAATTTGACCCGTGGATTACTGTTATGCTTTGCGTTAGGAAGTCCAACAGCTCTCATTTTGATTCTTTTGAAGTTGTTCACTCCAACTGCCGGAGAAAGTGTTTATTCTAATCGATTAATGTCTTTGACAGCATGAATCGTGGTACTCTACAATGCGGATGTATTCACTTGTCGATGCAATGAAATATCAAATACGAATCAATCTCTTTGTAACCTATTGGAAGACAAATTTGGATGCAAAAGATCACATTTGAGCATTATTCATATTAAAGGTCTGGCATAACACTTTACTTACAGATGAGACTATTAGGTCACTGCATAAAGTCCGCGAGGTCCCGTAGATGAATTTAAAGGGTTCGCAAAGTGATCCGCGTATGTAAAGTCAAAATATACTCACCTATATTTGTTTCTGGTCCGACAGTAGTCTGTGTCGGTACTGTTGTTGGTAGCAAACCTGGCACCGAATCTGTTGTCTTTTTAGTGCTTGTCGATGGTTCAGTTCCTTGTTCAGTTGTTGTACCTCGCTGTGTTGCCTCTACATAGGTGGTGGGTGATTCTGTTGTCTGTCTTGAGGTTGTCAGCGGCTCTTCTGCCTGAAGAGTTGTTCTTTGCATGTTGGCTGTTGTTATTAATGTGGACTGCTTAGTCGCCGCTGTTATGGCTTGCTCTGTTGTCTGATTAGCAATGGTTGTGAGTGGTTCTGTAGTCTGTTCAGTAGTTGTGAGTGGTTCTGTTGTCTGCTTAGTGGTTGTGAGTTCTTGTGTTGTCTGCTTAGTGGTTGTAAGTGGTTCTGTTGTCCGTTCAGTGGTTGTCAGTGGTTCCG
>LD351341.1:15189-45070 GCA_001465055.1 Ptychodera flava
TTCAGTGGTTGAGAGTGATTTTGTTGTATGTTCAGTGGTTGTGAGTGGTTCTGTTGTCTGTTCAGTGGTTGTGAGTGGTTCTGTTGTCTGCTCAGTGGTTGTGAGTGGTTCTGTTGTCTGCTCAGTGCTTGTCAGTGGTTCTGTTGTCTGTTTAGTAGTTGTGAATGGTTCTGTAGTCTGTCTAGTGGTTACCATTTTGGTGGTTGTTTCTGATATCGTCGTCTTGTCACTTATTATTGATTGTGTTGTTGATTGTGTTACACTTGGTGTCAATGGATTTGAAACAGTTGTTTGTTGAGAGGTTGTCAGGACCGTTGTTGTAAGTTTTGCGCTTGTCACAGTTTTCGTCGTCTGTCTGGTTGTTGGACTCGGAGACGGTGTCGTGATAGTAACAGGATCTGAAAAGAAGCACAATTGAAATCATGTAGAACTGTGATAGTCACCATTCAATCTTTGTAGTACTGGAATTTCTATCACATATGTTTTAAAGTTTTGTGTACATTTAATTCTTTCTTATTTCTTCTCTACATGTTTCTCTATTTGTGTATTTTGAAAAAAGATTTCGATCTTTATTTTAATAGCCTTAAAATACTGTGTTTAAATTACAAGTGTAAACGCATTAATGATTCATCACAGGGTGATTATGACAATGCAGTATAGATCGAGGTTCGTTCTCATTCGTCAATGTCGCATTTTGAAAAAGTATAATTTTACGTCTTTTGTTTTGAAACATTCTCAATTTCTTGCGAGTTCCCAAACATATCCGTAGGCATTTAAACGACTTAACTGGCAACATTAGTTCTTTCATTATTTCGACTTTATTATTGGATACTTTATATTTAGTGTCCTCGAAGAACGTTTTGATGACTGAACAATTAACCGAAATAAGGCTTTCAAAACAATTACAAAAAAAATGAAAAAAACGAAAATCAACAAGCATGATTAATTGAGTTTTGTTGTTGGTTACTGTACGCATAAAAGTTTTTTATGATATGGTATCGCCTGAAGTCTATCTGAATCTAGAATTCCCACAGAGATTGCACCCTGTATAATTTTGGAAGCTTCTGAATTTAATTCCTCATTTCAAAAATTTCAGTTTTGTACATAATGTGTTGTGATACACCTAACGAATCAAGTCTATCTTCGGTGACAAATCGAATAATTATTTGCACGACGTCTACTCTGCTATATCAAAATGTGATGAACTTTGTTGAAATGAAACACATCAGACCAATGCATGATATGTAAAACCACATAGCTTATTGTCATTTTAATACATACCGAATTCACAGATAAAGTTTGTTTGTTTGTCATACAGTTCATCATACCATCCCCAGTACGACAGAAATCCTGTTTTCTTCAAGATCATGTTGTAATTCTTATCAGACGTGCTGCTAGGATTGGGTTCGTTGGTGTCCCAGTTTGTATAGGTCATGACGTCACCACTTAGTCCTCCGTCTGTACGATAGATTGATAGACAAATAGATTGAGTCTGAAGTAAACTTCATGACTTCGTCTAAATAACACCTCAGACACCCCGCTGCAAGTGAAATCTGAAGACAACTCGATATCTACCTACAGTGAATGAATAAAGCATCATAGTAAGGGCCAGAAAAGTATTACTCCGTGTTTTTGTTTTGGGATAGAAGAAATAACATATAAAAATGAACAATATCAGAATTCTTATGTTTGTGTTGAACACAAACAACAATGACCGTGAATAGATTACGTTTGAGGCGCGAACGTAAACACACTTTGTAATGTTACATTTAAGTAACGTCGGTCTGGAAGGAGAGGCTTAAACACGATTGTGCCCCGTCTTCCGTGGTCAACAGGTATCAGGGCCAACCATCTAGTCAATTTTCAGTGTATATAGACTTTTGTAAGGTATTTTGAACAAAGATAAAGTTAAGATAACATAGTGAAAGTTGTTCTAGACTGCCGTCCCCTACGATTTTAAATTTTCTCTCCTGCATGCTTACTATTCCCCCCAAACCCCAGCAACCCTTTCCCTACCCGGGTAAATTCCACACTGGTTCTCGAAAATTTTATTTTCCCCATAGAGTTAACATAGGGATGGTGGATATTTTGAATTTCAAATGTCGGTAAATGTTTGGTAATTTGTTTCTCCAGTACCAAACTTTGCTATGTGATCCATGATTCTTATTCGTGACTGAGTAAGAGAATGGTTGAAAGTTTTATTGAGGAGAGTTTGAGCAAAAGTTTAAGTCTTGCACTTTAAGTCTTACACTCGTACTACGTTAAGTGATGTATTTTCTTTTCGTGAAGTACGTTGGGTTGGGCTGCACATGCTGTTCTTTGCGATAAATCTACTCAACTACTTTATATATTCGTCTTCACTCTCCGTCACTCGCCGATTCAGTAAAAGAAAGTAAAGAAAGGAAAGTCCCGGAGATTTCAATTGACACGTGACCGTATTTTATTTTTTTTATTGTTGTAATAGTTTCCTTCATGTAATAACAATGCTGATTTGTTACACACTGTTGTGACGAATAGAAGGCTGATATCTCTTAAACGGTCAGTCAAATGAAGTAAACTTATATGAACTTCTAGAACACGATTGTTAATTATTAAACCAAGCTCAGTTGTATGTAACATCAGTCATCAGTATCATTTTGGTAAAGCGATTCCATATTTTACTCCAACTGTGCAAGATATCAACCTAGCGTATGTTTAAGCTGATGTCATGTCACACGTTATTGTTCCAAATTAAATTTGAGTTGTTGGAATTCATATGTCAACAAAGGTATTGCTTATTGTGCACAATGTATTCTGTTGAGATGGCTAATGTTCTGTATTTTAAGATGCTTTGGAGAGAAGATAGAGAACCTGATGTATTTGTTTTCTTTAACAACCCCAAAATAATCAAAATTTACTGCTATTATCCCTTAAACACGAATTACACTTCAACGTTGTCTGCTATGGACGGTATGTCTCCAAAGATATACATTTCCAACATCAGATTTTCTGAGATACATTGATATTATCGCAATATCTTGGAATTATTTTATTAATATACTTCTACAGCTTTTCGGATATAGTATTCTTCACAAAAGCCTTCGGACTTCAAACAGATGCACTACTGATAAACTAATCGATCATTTAATAGAATACAAGTAAACACATTTTTTCTATTGTGGTTCTTTTACTGCGGATGTCAATGCAGACAATAGGAACACAACATCATCGGTCCACGATCACAGTGCAGACAGTATGCCAAATTACTCTTGCACATTGGATTGAAAATTACCTGTAATCCAGAGCCAGTTAGCAGGGTCATCACATTTGTTTCCATTGTATACATCATTTGGATATTGACATTTTCCACTCGTCCAGAATTCGTCAGTTTGAGTGTAGCCTCGAGAGTTGATGTACGCAATGACGGCAGTTTCTTCAGATTGTGTCTCAAACTTGATAAGATGACCACCACGTGACCTGCACCAGTCAATAGCGTTGATCCATGGTTGGTCAAAGGAATCCTCAGCTTGAAACCAATAACATCTATCACCGACGTACACCGTGGGGGCCGGGTTGTTGTCTCTGTCAAGTATCGTCGGACATCCTATGGCTGATGAATGCTGGGCTGTTCACAGTATGGAAAAACACATCTGTATGATAACAATCGTTTTCTCATTTGCTGCAATTTTACCTTCTTAAAAATCGCACGGGCGTGAGATTATGTCCCACATATCTTTCAAAAATTGGCGCGAAGATGCATTTTCACAATTCTTTGTTCTAATTAAATGGCGCCGCCGTTCAGGAACCCGTATAGTATGAATTCTTATGATTATTCATAGATTCCCTTGTGTACAAAGTTGGACAATAGAAAGACGCTGGTAGGGTGCTTTTCATACTTTCACGGCTTGGATCTTAAACAATATTGTTATGCGGGCAAACTGATAACTTGTACATTGTTTCTTTTCAAAACTCGGTAGAACTCAAAGTTATATTTACTGTACTTTCTAAGACAATTGGGCCGACAAAGAACTGTAAATGTATAAATTGAGGTTGCCTTCGTGATTATGAGGTATTCACTGGAGATTCTGTTTTACACTGAGCCCCATCTCTCACGGAGGCCTAGGGTCGGCCGAGATAGGCCGTTCCCGCACGGCACCACAGTCAATAAATTTGGTCAAGTTCCACACCGTACACCTGTTGTCGCCGTACGTTACTACGTAGCTGCACCCCCGCCCCTATTTTTATAATTATTACAATACCTTCATTGTTTGCTAATTTTCCTGTTCAATTCGTTTCTCTTGTATTTCGACGAAAATTGACAATAACCTTAACTATTACCTTAATCAACCAAAATTGTTTTAACGTGTGAGTTTTAAAGTACAATATCACAGTATGTTAATTACTAAGTCTTGTATCAGTAGCTTAGTGTACGAGTTCAGAATTAACGCAAAGCAATCCAATATGTCGAAGTCATGCTAAATTCAGAAAAAAACAAGCCTGCACACTTCAATGCGGTCAAACTTTTTTATCTACAATTACGATAAAAAGTGTCATCTAAGATCACAAGTTTAAAACCAGTGCTTGACAATTGTCGGATTTCCTTTCAAAGAAACCACAAATTATGACGTTTATCCTAACCAATGATGTTAAAAACAGCGAGATTATTTAGAAGTGAACGAATAGCCTGTACATCTGGTGAGGCGTGCCATAGAAATTTCAGTGCAACTTCGGATTCAACATCAATCAAGTATATATATTAAGTTCACACAAAATGCTTGTATTTTGAAAAATTAATGTTGAAAGATAGACGAGTCACTACGAACTATCATAATATGAAGGCTGTTCATTGATGAGAAAAAGTTGACTTGTTGCAGCTTTAGGATAATGATTATCTTAAAATTGCCGCTGGAAAGGTTGGAGAAGAATTAGTAATATTTCCATTTCCTCCGTCCCTCCGAATAATTTGTTTTTGTCCATTACCATATAAAACGTAATTTGGTGGTACAGCATGATTTCAAAACAAAACTTGCAAATTCGATGTCAGATCTAAACAATCTCAGTCAAACTGGGTGGAACTGGAGAAGCATTTATATTTGGTCGGTTTTGACAATAATTGGGTTGCCTTACCTTCAGTGTTTGTAACTTCATTAAGCACCATCGCAACCAGGGCCTGCAGGGCGAACACAAAGTGAATTTGAAGTGGCTTTTTGACCTCTGCAGTGAACGACATTGTAAAGTTCACTGTCAAATGCGATTCTAAGCATTCGTAATCTAAATTTGACCAGTCTATCTTCTTGAAGTGTAGTTATAGAAGTTAGAATTATTATGGTTAATCAAATCAAGGAGTTGTTACATGTATTTACACTGTGAGATCAACATTTCAATCACATGTACATGTTCAATTTCTACTGACCTCAAGTTGTAATCTAAAAGAGTTACATAATAATTACATACAGTTATGTGTTCTATCTCCAACGTGTGTGCATACTCTTTAACGTCAATCGATTCTTGATAAAAGGGAGAACTACTTGATTTCTTGGCGGGGGTTGGGGGTTGGGGTGGGGTGGGGTGGAGGAAATTGAGATGTAACCATTTTTTCGCCAATCATGGCAGCATTGTTTTTTCAAACTGTGCTTGAGCAGCAATTGTTTCCCTAAACAACTGAAGGCAATGCAAATTTTTAGAATGCAGTGTGTACATATGTCAATGTTTTCATTCCTACAACCTGTAATTATTAATGGCGTCAGATTCCGTGCATCAGTTCTATATTTTTCATGTGTTATAGGGTAGTACGAGGTGAATGTTTGAAATCAGTCTCGATGTGAAAATAAACTAAATAGCATGTGTTACTCTTACTTAATAGTCACACGGCAAAACTCGTCGACGAAGAAAACCAACGAAATGAATGTTAACATCCAGACCTCAAAGCTGCATTTTAACGAACTCCAAAGCAATTTGAATTAACAACCGTGCACACTCTTAATTACTGTAAGATGCACATGCACCAATTTTTCAAAATGTCAAACAATGCAAAAGTTGCTAAACTTGCTATCCCGAATGTAAAAACTGTACATTTTACCACTATTGAGGGGTAGGGAAGTAATACATATAATTACACATAAACTACATTTTCATCAAAGAGGTCGACTGAAATAGTGTTTAGATTTATTTGTGCTTTTGTAATCGGCAGCTCATAATATCGAGATCGAGTCTCGACCTTCGTTTTAGTTGATTTAGCATCCTACATCAGTTTTTTACCTTCACCTCAGGGAAGTAGCTGCAAATTAGTTTACACGCCACTCCCATCCCATACAAATTGTTCTCCCCTAAATTATACATACCATTATAATACTGTACGTCACCTTCTCCATTATCACACCCGCCCGCAACGACAATACGGAATTTCTGGCACCCTGCAAAGCGTTTCTTCAAGGTAAAGTACGTAAAACAGGATGTATGTAACTGATGTAAGGAGAAGAATGTTTGATATCTTGTTATTCGAGTAAAGCTTATCAGTAAACGGCGGTAAACAGTTTCTTCTTTGATGTTGCAATATGGTAACAAGAGACCTAGTCATTCAGGACAAAACTGTGAAGGTGGGGGAGGTAGGGGAGGGGGGCACAGGAATGGAAGTTGCTGACAAAGGCACAGTTCAAATGTCGTTATGTAATCTATAGTACAAAGAAACACAAGATAAACTTGAGGACGGCAATGATATGCAAATCATGGTCTTGCAGAAATTAATTTCGCCAATTTATCCAGGGAAAGGAAAACATCGCGTTTTCCATTCATGAACCGTGCTTTCTTTGTCATCACGTCAACCGTTAACGGTAATCTACATCGCCTGTTATGTTACTGTCCGTAATGATGGCAACATATAGGTAAGCAAACATATGAGATATAAATAGTAATAGAAAAATGAAGGAAGATTCAAATCTGAGATCTCAATTTATTGAAGTGTACCGGTGTCTGGGTCTTTGTGTTGTTATTGTTTTTAACATATCTAAGATCCTCAACTTCTGGGTTGTTCTGGTTTTAAGCTTACATTAAGTTCGGCTTGCTATTACAATAATGTGTGGACGCTACCACAGAGCGAGGAGCCTGCATATGCGAGCCTACCTTCCATTTCAGCGAGTGCCTTCCTTTTATCGGGCTTTCTCTGGGGTATCTCAGACTGGATTACTTCTTCATACAAAGCTGTCTAAGACCGAGACCTTCCTTGGAGATGTAATCTTCAAATGTGAGAGTGGTCCATCCCTAAAACCTGAATATTGCTTAAGTTACGGAGACAAAACAAGACACACAAACGGGTTTTGTTTCTTGGCCCGTAAGCTATGGAAATTTTATCTTAGGGAGCCTTCAGAAATTACAGGGGGTGGGCCGGGGGAATTTGGGGGAGGGTCACTTTTGAGAAAACCTTTCAAGGAGGAGGGCCATTTCTTATAAACCTATCTTGGGGGGAGGGTCACTTTTGACAGGAGCTGATTTTATGGCCAAACCTTTGATTGTCTGTGTGATATTTCCTGAATAGGAAATTACCAATAAAGTACACTGGTTCTTTTAAATACATATACATTATCCACAAGTCGCATATCCTACATTATAATAAATACCTTGAACAGTTAACATTCATGAAAGACAAGAGACAAAAACATATGCAACAGGTGGAAAAGTGTATGCCAATTATCAAATGAACATAAATACAAAGATATTATTAGTTTTATATTGGAAAATCTGTGCATAGTTCTCTCGTAGACTACCATGTACAGTGAATCAACATTTCAGTGAAATTCCAAAATCAAATTTCTTGCACAACCATGGACTTATAACCACTCTAGTCTAATCAAGATCATTTATATCAATAATCAAACATACATAAATGCACAGATTTACCTAATTTTGTATTGGAAAAAATATTCATAAATTCATCATAGACTGCCATGTATAGTGAATCAACATTTCGGTGAAATTCCAAAATCACATTTCAATTCTTGTACAAACATGGACTTGTAACCACTCTATTCTCATCAAGAACATTAATATGAATAGTCATGCATACAAAAATGCACAGATTTACCTATTTTTGTATCGGAAAAAAATTATTCATAGTTCATCACAGACCACCATGCATAATAAATCTACATCTCGGTGAAATTCCAAAATCAAATTTCTTGCACAACCATTGACTTTTAACCACTTTAGTCTAATCATGAACATTAATACCATGGCGTGAGTATTAAGGGTAAAAGAACGTGCTTGCCCCAAACACTGCCGGGTAGCGAAATAAGTTTAGAAAGTTTGGCATTTAAGGAATATCTTAATCAATTGATAGTATTTGAAAAGGTATCTACTATTTCCCCCTATTCTTGACCATACAACTTGATTGATTAATTCAACTTTGTTATATCTAGACTGAACGACTAGTATTGCGCATGTTGACGTCACTCACCCAAGGTTTTAGTCCTATATTTTCCCCTATCGACACTCAACACCGTATACTTATGTTAGGAAGAAACGTAAAAGTTTACGCTTTTAAAGTTATTTTATTAAAAATATGACAATGAAAAGTGGAGGAATACACAAAATCAAAGTGAAAGTCCTTTCTGTACAAATGCACGTCTTGCAGACGGAAGTGAGTTTAAAAATAAATCGGTGAGAAAAATGGAAGAGATCATAGAGCATTCCCGTGCAAGTAATTTCATGTATATGAATATATCTATAGGGTACTGGTCGAGTGATGAAGATACGAAATAACACGTCCCGTCATCAAAATATCAACAAGTTTTATAAGAAACTAATTACCTATTCCTTTAACCATGAAATCGATTTTTGGCGACACTTATTTTTTCACTCAATTTAATTTGTTCAGGATGATTTCTCTCTCCAACTCTTCTGTTAGAGTTTATGGAATGTGACAGCATTATATGAGCATTTTATTCTATATGGCAGTCAGTGAAATGAACTTAAGCTGCACGGTCAATCATTCTGTAGTTTACTTCATTAATGAATTCTGTATGAGAAATATAATTGATGGAGATAAGGAGCTATGAGAAAGCTAATAGAGTTGTAGTGAATGAGTAAATAACATAAGGGGGGAATCAAATTGATTTCTAGGGAATGGAGGGCAAATTGTCAACAAGTGAAGGAAGAAAAATAATGTGATGCAACAGCTGTAACAGATGTAACAGCTTCGGAAAAATGGTTCCAACGGAAAAAAGTGAAAAGACAATAGTGATATGCATGAAATCAGCAACATTTGAGAAATATGATTGTCTGAATGTTAGCAATTGAACAACACTGACATGATCAATCTTGAAATAAAGGGGCTTGCTCTGTAAACTGTGAAATTCAAAAAGAAATGAAAAGATTCAATGAAGTATTTTTAAAAGTCATATATTATTCTATTTTCAATGTAATACATTTTTCTCGAAATCTTTGACATGGGGTGATAGGTCACGCTACACATTTCCTCTGGCTCCCGGTACCGTTAGTATTATGACAGCTTGAAGGAAAGCAAATCAAAGGGCTGAGGAGTACAGCATTTCCCAAATCAGCCTGTTTCTCATAGAGTTTGAAATGCCGACAATTAACATACAGGAAACATTGGTTGTAACCTTCCATATATCTCTACTTACACAAACGAGGAAAGCATCCACTGTCCATCCCCTGAAATTTGGCGCTTCTCCCCTAATGTAATCTTAAGTGATAGTGGGAATTATGTTTTGATGTGCTTACTGTGCCAAACAGTGAGTCACTGAAACAAAGGTTGGAATTCTACAAACACAAAATGAAAAGTCTCCATGAGCGAAACCACATGTCGGCATTGATACGGTCAACCGAAATTAAGTACTAACATCCAGAGCTTATCAATTGATAGACATATTTGTAGTGTAATAATCATTTGACGAAATCGTCTTTTTGCACAGTATTAAACCATTAATATTGCAGGTGATTAGAATCACTATTTCTTCGGTAAGAAATACACAATACTTGTATATACAAATCCAGCGTAGGTAATGGAACAAGGTCAATTGAAACCAGAAAACAATTGCCAATGTCATAAATATCGTGTTTCAAAGTTTTACGGTAAAAATCAAATTATTTAATATTTGTTAAATTCAAATAATGTGATCGTCCATCGGCTATGGTTCATCTTTCGACAGTGTTTCAGAACGAAATAAACTTTCCAAGACAATGTCATATGTTTATATTCTAATTTATGAACTATTGGGGCTGCACCAAAATGATGAACCGAAAACGCTCGCCACATATTTCCATTGAGGATTACGCCCTCTAGAGACCGAACTCAGCAAGAATGCACTGTAAGTTCACATTGGTATCTCCTGCTGCAACCGACGACGTAGTGATATTATGTGTAACACACTACCTGCCACTTGAAATACGCCCTCAAGTGAACGATTTTCACCAGAATACACCTTTAATATTAATATGTATCCTATTTGCTCAAAAGTAATCTATTGAGCGGTTAACTTTATACCCACAAAACAAAACACTTAGTGACATTGTTAGACAAGCAATGTAAAATCGTTTTTAAATTTTTTAGCTTATGACTCAGAGCAAAAAACTCCAAGCGTTTTTGAAAACTATAGTAAATACAATAACCATATCTGTGAACAGTTTTTGAACTTTTTGTGAAAAAGAGACGCAGCACAAAGCGATAATGATATCGTTCCATCTCGTCAAGGCAAACGACAACATTGCAATGATAGCAGAGACAGAACAAATTATTCTCTTCTACTCTTTTTATCACCTTTGACTCGAGGTAAAAATATCCTCACTTGTATTGACACTATCTTTGTCTTCGTTGTAAAAGATGAAGTTTGTACCTTCTTCGATCTGCAAAAGAGGGTTGACGTTATTCAAATTCACTCGTGGTATACCGGGACATTCATACGACCTTTCATAGTCAAACGTTACAGGAGTGTTTTCCTGACTGTTCTGCATTATACCTGTAATGTTCTTAACATCGGCCACAAAAAGAGGTGATCGCTGGATTTCACTGTCGGACGAATATTCTTGACTATTTTTCCGTTTCCTGTGAAGAGAGAAAATATGTAAATATGCTGGGATTGATTAGAAATATATGGAAAGAAGGATGGTAATATTCTGAGGTTCTATTCTTTAATCTTACCTTCTCCATAGAAGTATTAGTAGCAAGACAATGATCACAGTTAGCGTTGCGCATGACGAAACTCCTACAGCTATCCAGAAACCTTTAATTAATGAAAGAAAAAACCCTGTGACACTCATGTACAATCTGAAAATGTGAAGATTGGTAAAGGCTTTTAAGGACAGAGGGCGAGACATAGTAGTGCCAATGAGTGGTTGGT
Source organism: Ptychodera flava (assembly GCA_001465055.1). Lineage (NCBI taxonomy): Eukaryota > Metazoa > Hemichordata > Enteropneusta > Ptychoderidae > Ptychodera > Ptychodera flava. Next base: position 26,520 of record LD351341.1, read on the forward strand.
CCATAATCAGTACTTGTCTTGGACCACGTGGTCAGTATACTTGTCCATATCTTATACTTAAAATACGCTTCTCTTCCCTGTACAATCTTGGTTTACGGATGTTTCAAATATATCGGGGAAGAAATTGAAAATAAATCTGAAAAAACCATTAGTTGATAGAGCATGCAGTGTGTTTTAGCATTGAAAGGTTACTTTTGGATCATATTGCAATTTTCATCTTTGATGAATTATTCAACATCAATTGAACATTATCTCGAATAGAAAACCACACTGCCATATAGAAAATAGTAAGGCCATCCATATTTTGGTTCAAGTAATCATTGGAACAAGAGGATAGGGTGTCACTACGACATATTGTTGCAAATATGCGACAACTGGCAGGGGGGCAATCGGAGTAGATCATAACAGTCGTGGAAACACTGGATATCACCCCTTTCAAAGTTGGTTTTGTTACTATAGTGTCCTGTGTTTTGATGTAAAACGTTTGGCTGTGAATGATCGCTATATTGCTAATCCTCATCAGATATCTATTTATCAGTGATAAAATTAGAAAGCCATAGATCAGGCTTACAATAATATCTGTAAATATTTTTCATTCTGTGCGAATTGAAAACGTAAACATGTGGTGTATGTAGACGTTGTCCCAACTGTTGATTCAACTAATATGGATGATGGTTCATCCACTGTTTGCAGTAGTGTAGATGTGAGCTTATCTGTTGTTACCAGACGTTTAGATGTCAACCTACCTGTAGATTGCGGTAATATTGATGTTTGATCGTCTGTTGTTGGCAGTAGTGTCGATGTTGTTTCATCTGTTGAACTAAGTGGTATAGGTGTTGTTTTATCTGTCGTTTGCTGAAGTGTAGATGTTGGCTCGTCTGTCTGCAATAGTGTAGATGTTGGCCCGACTTTTGTTTGCAGTAGTGTAGACGTCGGCTCTTCTGTGGTTTCCACAAGCATTGATGCTGGCCTAAGTCTCGTCTGGAGAGGTGTAGATGTTGTCGCATCTGCTGTATGCAGTTGTGTAGTTCTTGGAATATATGTCCTTTGCAGCAGTGTAGATATTGGATACATTGGTGTTAATGTTGTGTCATCTGTTGTTTCTAGATGTGAAGATGTTGACTCATCTGTTGTTGGCAGTTGTGTCGATGTTGTGTCATCTGTCAAACTAGGAGGTGTAGGTGTTGTCTCATCTGTTGTTCGTAGAAGTGTATATGTTGGCTTTTCTGTTGTTTGAAAGAGCAAAGATGTTGACTCTTTTGTTGCTTGGAGTAGTGTAGATATTGGCTCATATGTTTTTTGTTGAAATGAAGATGTTGGCCCGAATGTTGTTTGCAGTAGTGTAGAAGATGTCTTATCTGTCGCTTGGAGTTGTGTAGATGTTGGCTCTTCAGTTGTTGCCAACACTATAGATGTCGGCCTATTTGTTGTTTGCAGAAGTGTTGATGTTGTCTCATCTGTCACATAGAATGGTGTAGATGTTGTCGATTCTGTTGTTTGCAGTAGTGTAGTTCTGGAACTGTCCGTCGTTTGCGGCAGTGTAGATATTGAATACGTTGGTGTCAGTGTTGTCTCATCTGTTGTTTGTAGATCTGTAGATGCTGGTTCAGCTGTTGTTGGCAATAGTGTCAATATTGTTTCATCTGTTGAAGTAAGTGGTGTAGGTGTTGTCGCATCTGTTTTTTGTAGAAGTGTAGACGTTAAATTGTCGGTTATTTGAAGAAATGTTGAAGTTGGCTCTTCTGCTGTTTGAAGAAGTGTAGATGTTGGCCCATCTGTAGTTTGTAGATGCGAAGTTGTTGGTTCAGCTGTTGTTGGCAAAAGTGTCGATGTTGTTTTATCTGTTGAACTTAGTGGTGTAGGTATTGTCACATCTGTTGTTTGCAGAAGTGTAGATGATGGCACATCTATTGTTTGTTGACGTGTAAATGCTGTTTCATCTGTTGTTTGCTGAATTGCAGATGTTGGCTCATTTGTTGTTTCCGGTAGTCTAAATGTCGTCTCGTCTGTCGTTTGCTGTAATCTAGAGGTCGGCTTTTCTGTTGTTTGCTGAATTTTAGATGTTGGCTTATCTGTTGTTTCCAGTTGTGTAGTTGCTGTTTCATCCGTTGTTTGTAGAAGTGTAGATAATGACTCACCTGATGTGCGTTGAAGTGTAGATGTTTGTACATCTGTTGGGTGTTGACGTGTAGATGTTGTTCTTTGGAGAAGTGTAGAAGCTGTCTCATCTATTGTTTGAAGTTGTGTCGACGTTGGCTCTTCTGTTGTTTCCACAAGTACAGATGTCGGCCTCATTGTTGTTTGAGAAAGTGTTGATGTTGTCTCATCTGTTGAATAGAGTGGTATAGATGTTGTCGCATCTGTTGTCTGAAGTAATGTAGTTCTTGGCGTTTCTGTTGTTTTCAGGAGTGTGGATATTGGATTATGTGTTGACTGTAGTGATGGAGATGTGAACTCCTTTGTTGAATACAGAGATGACAATGTTGTCTTTTGTGTTGTTCGTAGATGTGCAGATGTTGCCTTATCTGTTGTTTGCAGCAGAGTGAATGTTGACCCATCTGTCGTTTGTAGATTTGTAGATGATGGCCCATCTGTGATTTGCTGTGGTGTAGATGTTGACTTATTTATTGTCTGTTGAAGTGTAGATGTTGGTTCTTCTGCTGTTTGCTGAAGTGTAGATGTTCGCCCAACTGTTGTTTGTGGTTGTGCAGATGTTGATTCAGCTGTTGTTGGCAACAGTGTCGATGTTGTTTCATCTGTTGAACTAAGTGTTGAAGGTGTTGTCGCCTCTGTTGTTTGCAGAAGTGCAGATGATGGCACATCGGTTGTTTGCTGTAGTGTAGATGCCGTTTCATCTGTTGTTTGCTGAACTGCAGATGCTGGCTCATCTGTTGTTTCCGGTAGTGTAAATGTCATCTCTTCTGTTGTTTGCTGACTTTTAGATGTCGGCTCATCTTTTGTTTCCAGTTGTGTAGATGCTGTTTCATCCGTTGCTTGTAGAAGTGTAGAAGGTGGCTCATCTGCTGTTTGTAGACGTGTAGATAATGGCTCATCTGTTGAATGCTGAATTTTAGACGTTGGCTCATCTGTTGTTTCCGGTAGTGTAAATGTCATCTCTTCTGCTGTTTGCTGAAGTGTAGATGGTTGCCCAACTGTTGTTTGTAGTAATGTAGATGTTGATACATCTGTTGAGTGTTGAAGTGTAGATGTTGTTCTTTGTAGAAGTGTCGAAGCCGACTCATCTATTGTTTGAAGTAGTGTCGACGTTGGCTCTTCTGTTGTTTCCAGTGGTATAGGCCTAATTGTTGTTTGAAGAAGTGTTGATGTTTTGTCATCTGTTGAATAGAGTGGTGTAGATGTTGTTGCATCTGTTGCCTGAAGTAGTGTAGTTCTTGGCGTATCTGTTGTTTGCAGGAGTGTAGATATTGAATTATGTGTTGACTGTAGTGATGTAGATGTGAACTCCTTTGTTGAATGCAGAGATGACAAGGTTGTCTTTTGTGTTGTTCGTAGGAGAACTGATGTTGACTCATCTGTTGTTTGCAGCAGAGTGAATGTTGACCCATCTGTTGTTTGTAGATGTGTAGATGTTGGCTCATCTGGAATTTGCTGAAGTGAAGATGTTGGCTCACCTGTGGTTTGCTGTAGTGTAGATGTTGACTCATTTATTGTCTGTTGAAGTGTAGATGTTGGCTCATCTGTTGCATGTGAAATTTTAGATGTTTGTTCATCTGTTGTTTGCTGAATTGTAGATGTTGCTTCATCTGTTGTTTGTGGATGCGAAGTTCTTCGCTCAGCTTTTGTCGACAATAGTGTCAATGTTGTTTCATCTGTTGAACTAAGTGGTGTAGGTGTTGTCACCTCTGTTGTTTGTAGAAGTGTAGATGATGGCACATCTGTTGAGTCTTGACGTGTAGATGATCTTTCATCTGTTGTTTGCTGAATCGCAGATGTTGGCTCATCTGTTGTTTCCAGTGGAGTCAAAGTCGTCTCTTCTGTTGTTTGCCGAAGTGTAGATGTCGTCTCTCCTGTCATTTGCTGAATTTTAGATGTTGGCTTATCAGTTGTTCCCAGTTCCGGAGATGTCGTCTCATCTGTTATTTGCTGAAGTATAGATGTTGGCCCAACTGTTGATTGCACTGGTGTTGCTGTTGTCTGATTTGTTGTGTGGAAAAGTGTCAATGTTGGCTCTTCTGTTGTTTCCACCAGTAGAGATGTTGGCCTAATTGTTGTTTGAAGAAGTGTTGATGTTGTCTGATCTGTTGAATAGAGTGGTATAGATGTTGTCGCATCTGTTGTCTGAAGAAGTGTAGTTCTTGGCGTATCTGTTGTTTGCAGGAATGTAGATATTGAATTATGTATTGACTCTTGTAATGTAGATGTGAATTCTTTTGTTGAATACAGAGGTGTCTTATCTGATATTTGTATATGTGTAGATGTTGTCTCATCTAGTGTTTGCAGCAGTGTTGATCTTGGTCCATCTGTTGTTTGTAGATGTGTAGATGTTGGCTTATCTGTTGTTTCCTGATGTGAAGATGTTGACTTATCTGTAGTTTGTTGAAGTGTAGATGTTGGCTCATCTGTTGTATCAAGTAGTACAGATGTTTGCTCATCTGTTGTTTTTAGTAGTGTAGTTGTTGTCTCATCTGTTGTTTGCTCAATTTTAGATGTTGGCTCATTTGTTGTTTGAAGGAGTGACGAGTTTGGCTCAACTGTTGTTTGGACTAGTGTAGATGTTGGCTTATCTGTTGAGTAGAGTGGTGTCAATGTTTTTATATAAGTTGTTTGTGGTAGAGGTGTGGATATTGTCTTGTCTGTCGCTCGGAGTTGTGTAGATGTTGGCTCTTCAGTTGTTTCCAAAACTATAGATGTTGGCCTATTTGTTGTTTGCAGAAGTGTTGAGGTTGTCTCATCTGTTTTATAGGATGGCATAGATGTTGTCGCTTCTGTTGTTTCCAGTAGTGTAGTTCTGGAACTATCCGTTGTTTGAAGCAGTGTAGATGATGAATACGGTAGTGTCAATGTTGTCTCATCTGTTGTTTGTAGATGTGTAGATGTGTGCTTAGCTGTTGTTGGCGTTTGTGTCGATGTTGGACCATCTGTTGTTTGTAGAAGTGTATATTTTGGCTCTCCTGTTGTTAACAGTAGTGCCGATGTTGTTTCATCTGTTGAACTAAGTTGTGTAGGTGTTGTCACATCTGTTGTTTCTAAAAGTGTAGATGATGGCACATCTGTTGTTTGTATAAATGTAGATGATGGCACATCTGTTGTGTGTTGAAGTGTAGAGTTTGGCTTTGCTGTTGTTGACAGTAGTGCCGATGCTGTTTCATTTGTTGAACTAAGTTGTGTAGGTGTTGTCACATCTGTAGTTTGTGGAAGTGTAGATGTTAATTTATCCGTTGTTTGAAGAAGTGCTGATGTTGGCTCATCTGTTGTTTCCACAGGTATAAATGTTGGCCTTATTGTTGTTTGAAGAGGTGTTGATGTTGTCTCATCTGTTGTTTGAAGAAGTGAAGATTTTGACTCTGCTGATGTTAACAGTAGTGCCGATGCTGTTTCATCTGTTGAACTAAGTGGTGTAAGTGTTGTCATACATGTTGTTTGTTGAAGTGTAGATGTTGGCTCATCTGTAGTTTGTGGAAGTGTAGATAGTGACTCATCGGTTATGTGTTGATGTGTAGATGTTGTTGGATCATCTGTTATTTGCTGAATTGGAGATGTTGGCTCATCTGTTATTTCGAGTAGTGTAGATGTATGTTCATTTGTTGTTTCCGGGAGTGCAGATGTTGTTTCATCTGTTGTTTCTAGTACTGTAGACATTGGATCATTTGTTGTTTGAAGGAGCGAAGAGTTTTGCTCAAATGTTGTTTGGAGTAGTATAGATGTTGGCTCATCTGTTGAGTAGAGTGGTGTCAATGTTCTTATATCAATCGTTTGTGGTAGTGCCGATGTTATCTTATCTGTAACTCGGAATCGTGTAGATGTTGGCTCTTCTGATGTTTCCAGTAGTGTCGATGTTGGCCTATTTGTTGTTTGCAGACGTGTTGATGTTATCTCATCTGTTTCATAGAATGGTGTAGATGTTATTGCTTCTGTTGTTTCCAGTAGTGTAGTTCTTGGATTACCCGATGTTTGAAGCAGTGTAGATGATGAATATGGTTGTGTCAATGTTGTCCCATCTGTTGTTTGTAGAAGTGTCGATGTTGGCTCATCTGTTGTTTCCAGTAGTGCCGGTGTTGTTTCATCTGTTGAACTAAGTGGTGTAGCTGTTGTCACATCTGTTGTGTGTTGAAGTGTAGATGTTGGCTCATCTGTTCTTTGCTGAATTGTAGATGTTGGTTCATTAGTTGTTTGTGGTAGTGCCAATGTTGTCTTATCTGTCACTCCGAATTTTGTAGATGTTGGCTCTTCTGTTGTTTCCACAGGTATATATGTTGGCCTAATTGTTGTTTGAAGAGGTGTTGATGTTGTCTCATCTGTTGATTGTAGAAGTGTCGATGTTGTGTCATCTGTTGAAGTAAGTGGTGTAGGTGTTGTCACATCTGTTGTTTGTAGGAGTGTTGATGTTGGCCTGTCTGTTGTTTGGGGTAGTGTCGATAATGGCTCTTCCATTGTTTCCAAAGGTCTAGATGTTGGCCTCATTGTTGTTTGAAGAAATGTTGATGTTGTCTCATCTGTTGTTTGTAAATATGAAGATTTTGGCTCTGCTGTTGTTAACAGTGGAGCCGATGTTGTTTCATCTGTTGAACTAAGTGGTGTAGGTTTTGTCTCATCTGTTGTTTGTAGAAGTGTAGATGTTGGCTCATCTGGTATGTGTCGAAGTGTTGATGTTGTTGGCTCATCTGTTGAATAGAGTGGTATAGATGTTGTCGCATCTGTTGTCTGAAGTAGTGTAGTTCTTGGCATGTCTGTCGTTTGCAGCAGTGTAGATATTGAATTATGTGTTGACTGTTGTAATGTAGATGTGAGCTCCTCTGTTGAATAAAGAGGTGTCATTGTCGTCTTATCAGTTGTTTGTAGATGTGCAGATGTTGCTCCATCTGTTGTTTCCTGTCGTGTAGATGGTGACTCGTCTGTTGTTTGCTGAAATGTAGATGATGTCTTAGCTCTTGTTTGTGGACGTGAAGATGTTGACTCATCTCTTGTTTGTGGAAGTGTAAATGTTGGCTCATCCGTTGTTTCAAGGAGCGAAGAGGTTGGCTCAAATCTTGTTTTGAGTAGTTTAGATGTTGGCTCATCGGTTGAGTACAGTGGTGTAAATGTTTTTACATCAGTCGTTTGCTGTAATGTCGTTTTTGCCACATCTGTTGTTTGGAGTTGTGTAGATGTTTGCTCTCCTGTTGTTTCGAAAAGTATAGATGTTGGCATATTTGCTGTTTGCAGAAGTGTTGATGTTGTCTCATCTGTTGAATAGTATGGTGTAGACGTCACTTCTGTTGTCTGCAGGAGAGTAGATGTTGGTGTAACTGTTGTTTGCTGTAGTGTAGTTCTTGAAGTATCCATCGTTTGGAGCAATGTAGATATTGAAAGCATTGGTGTCAATGTAGATGTTTGCTTATCTGTTGTTTGTAGATGTATAGATGTTGGTTTAGCTGTTGTTGGCACTCGTGTCGATGTTATTTCATCTACTGAACTAAGTGGTGTGGGTGCTGTCTCTTCTGTTGTTTGTAGAAGTGAAGATGTTGTTTCATCCGTTGTTTGCGGAATTCTAGATGTTGTGTTATCTGTTGTTTGGAGTAATGTCGATGTTGGTTCTGTTGTTTCCACAAGTATAGATGTTGGCCTTATTGTTGTTTGAAGAAGTGTTGATGTTGTCTCATCTGTTGAATAGATTGGTTTAGATGTTGTTGCATCTGTTGTCTGCACTAGTGTAGTTCTTGGCGTATATATTGTTTGCAGCAGTGTAGATAATGAATTATCTGTTGACTGTAGCAATGAATATGGGAGCTCCTCTGTTGAATACAGTGGTGTCATTGTTGTCTCATATGTTGTTTGTAGATGTGTAGATGTTGGTTCATCTGTTGTTTCCTGTAGTGTAGATATTGGCTCATCTGTTGTATGCAGTAGCGTAGATGTTGGCTTTCCTGTTGAATACGGTGGTTGTGTAAATGTTGTCGCACCTGTTGTCTGCAGTAGTGTAAAAGCTGGCTTATCTGATGTTTTCAGTTGTGTAGATAGTGTCCTTTCTGTTGATTGTAATAATGTACATGTTGGTTCTTCTGTCGTTTGCGGCAGTGAAGATGTTTGCTGATCTGTTGCAAACGGTTGTGTAGGCTCATCGTTTGTTTGTAATACTGCAGATGTCGATTCACTTGTTGTTTGCTGTAGTGTAGATGTTGTTAGCAGTAATTCTGTAATAGTGCTTTGGTTAGCTATTGTTTGAGGTGAAAGAGTTGTGGACTCATAAGTTGTTTGCAGCGATGTAAATGACGGTCCATCTGTTTTTCTCAGTCTTGTTGATATTGCATCATTTGTTGATTGCTGTAGCGTAGATGTTGTTGGCTCAGCTGTTGTTTCCATTAGTGTAGATGATTGTTCATCTGTTGAATACAATAGCGTAGATGTTGGTGTATCTGTTGTTTGCAATAGTTTTGATGTTGACTTGTCCATTGTTTGCAGAGTTTGTTGACCTGTTGTGTCGTCTGGTGTAGATTGGGTAGTTGACAGGGTCGACGTAATTTTTGGATAATGGTTTGTTGTTAGCAATGTTCTAGATGTTATCATTTCTGTCTGTTGCTGTGTCGCAGATGTTTCTTGATATGTCGTTTGCTCTGATGCTGTTGTTTTCTCTTCTTGAAATGTAGTTCCTCCTGTTGTACTTTCCACAACAGAACTTGTAAATGCTGTGGTTGGTATCGATGTCGTTATTGGAGGAAGTTGTATAACATCTAGAAGAAATATCGGTTGCATTTTCAATTCAATTCAAGTCATGTGTAATCGATTGTGGGAAAAATGTATAAGCAATTGTATTCATGATAGAAGAATGGATAATTGTATGTAAAAGAATGTAATAACTAGTATGTAGGAATACGACTCATGTTAATCTTCACGTGGCCTTTGTGGTCACCAAATTCAGGCAATCACTCTTTCGAGGAAGAAAACTGATATTGTCATCATGTTAGAACGATCCGACTGGAAGTTTCAAGCAGTTTTACTGCTTTACAGGTTGTGAGTACAATTTTAGAAAGTTGTTTAAGCTAGAATAAGATGATGAAGTCATCAGTATATAGCTAAAAAAGTCAAGACAAGTCATTCTTCTGAACTGTAATTTTACAAAAGTAGTTCAAAAAGTTTGAGTGCAGATAATTATTATTGTCAAACTGAAACAAAATGGTAACTTTGCGATTAATGTTAAGTAGTTGCAGTTGCATCCTACAACCAACGGGCATTGTTGGCATATAAAGAAAAGATTATCACGCACAAACTTCATTATGATGGAATATGACGTGACCGTAACCTCATTATGTACTTTGAAGCGCCTTGATATAGCCTGGGACCCCTTAACCTACAATGTTTTGGTGAAAGGACTGTGGAATTTCAGTGTCACAATAAAATATAAATCGATACAATATTACAATACCAAGATTGAAACATCCCCTGCCCGAACTGTAATCGTGAATCGTGTTCAGTGAATGGTACAAAGAACATATGATATACGGCTAGTTTTCAATCGGATTCGAACCCACAACATACGGCATCAGTCGCCTAGCTGAGAGGCCACAGACAGAACCGCTCGGCTAAATCTCCACTCCCAAAAAAGAGTGGTTCAATAGCCGGCTAAGTTGTTACATTTTCCTGACTGAGACCGGTCAACACGTTGTAGAGTTCGTGAAGCACTCACGCACGCATGCTCACTATCATACATCGCACATACACACTTTATCGAAGCGAAGAAACTAATTTCATCGCTTTAACTTTCATCGGCGAACGATAACCTCGGGGACAATTCTGTCCACCAGCATACAGTTCAAGCTTAGACTGAATCTGGTGAATGCGGGAATTTCTAAATTGACCGAAATAGGATTTATACACAGACTAAATTGTAAATACAATTCATTAGCCACTTTGAAGTGTACATTTTCCTTACCAAATTCACAGATGAAATCTAAGTTTTCATATTCATTCCAATTTAACCACTTCCATTCGCCAGAGTTTTCTTCATTCTGTATGGCAAGACCAATGCTGTCGTGGTCATTTGATTGCCATGGATCTGGTTTACCGACTGCCCAATTAGTATAGTCCATAGTTGCTCCTTCACAGCCATTATCTGAAGAGCGGATTATTGATAAGGGAAGAATATCATAGAATGTCAGCATTGTAAGTTTTACCTATATCCTATACCAAACAAAATTAATGCATTTAAATAAACCCACTAGTCGGTCACAACAGGTACTTGGTATTCACACATCAATATTTATGTAATCCATTTATTCTGTGTTTAATTTTTTTTTAATATATACATTTATAACTTTCTTGCATGTTTTACATTAATTTAAATATTTACCTTCAATCCATGACCAAGACTTATCATTTTCACATTTTCGTTGGGAAGCATCCTGATAACATTTACCACCTATCCAAAATGTACCATTGTATCCATCCTTGGTCGCAATTAAATATCCAATCACGTCTTGCTCTTCCTGGGAAGTTTCTAATCTTGCCAGCCAACCACCTCCTGAGTAACACCAATCAACGCCCTCGTTCCAGGAAAGAGTATTGTCATTGCTGATTTGAAATGAATAACAGCTATCACCTAATTTGGTTGTTGGAATAGGCTGGTCATTGCCACCCGTAATAGATGGACAGTCTGAAAACAAATATTTTAAGATACACAAATCATACATAGATGTAATACTTGCACAATTTGTAGAGTCGTACCGACCTTGTTATCTCTATTTCAAGCAGTATGTCAAAACAGTCCACAGGATGGCAATACCCAATGTAAGCGCAGTGTTATTATTAGCGCTATATGTTTCATTCGTCTGTCATTTAAACAGCCGTGTTATGCCTGTGTGTAAGGTATAGACTCATTACTTTCTGAAACTGGCAATCAGACGATGCGTTATTCCGTCAGGTGTAAAAATCAGATTTAACATTGTAACATTCCGAGACGCCGCACATCGCCAGAATATGTTTAGAGGAAGGATTACACAAGTGAAAATAAAGTATTAGGTTATAGAGGAATTGAAAGCCAGACATGCCCAAAGAGATGAAAAGATGAATAGGTTTAGCTAGTTTCAAGAACAAAAAGAACTTTTTTTCCATAACGGCTATTACATTTTTGTTAACAGTATTTATTAGATCACTATCTCAAACTCTTGCTGTGGTGAGAAGCCGACTGTTGACCCACAATGCATTTCAATCCCCCAGCACAAGACGGGGGCTATTTAAGGTAGAAAGAATTGAGATCAGCTGCCAAAAACCTGATATCTTACTACATGGATTACGTTTTGTCTGTTTGGTTAACCTCAACGATGAAAACTTCCATTACATGAATTAATTACTCACCAAATTCACAGATAAAATTTCTGGCGATATCATATGCACGATCTACCCACTGCCACGTATTCTGCAAAATGATCACCATATTGATATTGTTTCCACCACTTCTACTGGGACGAGGGGCACCAGGGAACCAGTTTTTGTACTCCATTGCTTCCCCATTGTCACCAGCATCTGGGAAGATATACAGGTGAGAGTTTGAATAGGAAGATATGCTCATGATCAGACTGACACAGGTGCATCGCTCAATTCTGGTGCAACATAAACTCGACAAAATCAATAAGGCATTACAAGTTCTATAGAAGCATTTCTTGCCAAACGGAAGTATTTCTAAATCACTTAATAAGGGCAAATTCTCTGTCAATAAATAAACAATCTGTCTCTGATTATAAGATAGTGATCAACTGTGCCAATCTCACCAAGTATCGCCCATTAGTGACATGATCAGATCACACATGATGTTATTTTGTCTCTTATTGTGGCTGTACATCCTATATTTCTGTGGCCAGTATAAGTCTCTATACTTTTATAAAGAACCCATTTAGTAAGTCCAAAGTTTATAGATTGATCCAAAGGAAAGCATTAAATATTTCGCCCAGCAGACATTTTCCAAAATCTCCTCCAAGATTGGTTCTGTTTTGGTCACAAAGGTTTATTGAGTGTGCTACCGTACAAACACATTTATTGTGTGTGCAACAGTATGAAAAGAAATTACCCTGCTTTCTTCCTCTGATTATATATTTATATTATTATATCACCTGTCCCCGAAAAAAAAATTAACAGAAAATCAGTAATTCTACTGGCTTTCCACGCCAGATAGAGATCGAAACAAGAGCATCAAACCAGCCGACATTTTGAAATGATTCCGAACTTCTTTACATATTGGAGATAGTGCACAAGTAGTAATTATTCCTTGATGATATTTCGCTTCCATTGTGTAAGTTAAGAAGATGGATATGAATATTTTTGTTCTACCTGTTATCCACAGCCAATTTTCCTGACTGTCACATTCAAGGGATTCTACACTGTACGGACATTTGCCACTGGTCCAGAATTCATAATCGATAGGATAACCTTGCATATCGAGGTATTCAATGACGTCATCTTCTTCCTTTTCTGTTTCAAATTTTACCAAATAACCACCGTGAGATATGCACCATTGTGTTGCGTCATTCCACGTCAAACTATTTGTACCGTTGTCTTGGAACCAATAACAGTTGTCACCCACTCGCTGAGTTGGTTGCATTTGACCTTCTTGATCTACCAATATTGGACACTCTGTTGATGCCGTAACTGCAATACAGTTTCGAAAACTGAAGGTAAACTTTCCAAGTAAGGCCAGAAAGAAGAAAATATTTTGTATATCATCCTCTCCTGCGTCGATCTATAGTAGCCACGTCAGCCTTGTTTTTCACTTGAAAAATATTGAATACAACAGAATGACAGTGCGCTACGCGCGGCAGAAAATCTTAAGGTAGTTCGCGCCTCGAAAATGAAAACCTGAAACTTTTGCTCTATTTTTCCTCAAGTAAACTTTCAACCGTTCCCTTTCAAAATCAAGACTGAAAATCGGGGGTCACCGTGCAATTTTGGTACTAGAAAACAAATTTACTCAATATTTACCTATATTTAAAATTCAAAACGGGTGCCATCCCTTTGTTATCTCTATACGGGGTGAAACGAAATTCCTTTTTTTTCACAAAACTAAGCCCCTGAAAACTTAATTTTCTACATAAGCTTCAAAATGAACCCCCACAATTTATAGGCCAAAAGAATATTGAAAAAGTTAAATAGTCTGAATATCTGTCTCCCGAGGCGCATTCTACCTTAATATATGTAGGATTCCGTGTGACACGCACTCTACAGTTCTGTACACCAAATCTATTGTCTGTATTGTCCTCATCTTGCTGTATGTCAGAATTATCGCAGCATGCAAACGTTTCCGTTTTGTTGATGTAATTTTAGTGGTTGGATCTCATAGACAGAAGAAAGACTTCACTGCTTTACTTTTATAAGAGACCTAGGACAAGAAAGAAATGCAATTTTTTTCGATCTAAATTGTTCCAATATATCGTGTTATCTTCACATTGTTAGTACTATGCTTCATGATGGAAACCAAGTGAAAGAGGCTTGTTTCGGGTAAAATTAAGCTGTAAGTTTAAATGGATGTAAAAATGCCCTGGAAACGAAGACATGGACGTGTGAACTCAAATGAGTGCGAATACAGATACAAGTGTACCAGGTCAAGAAATATAAGTATATCCATTTTAACAAAATGTTTGGCAGGCACCCTACAGTGTGAAATAACAAACATTGCATCCTTGCCTACACGGTTGCCCAGGCTGTTTATATCGACCGTACAAATGTACGTCGATTAATAAAATACTAATTATAGCTTTTTTCCAGGTTCTTGGTATTGATAGTCAGAAAGATGTGCATTCTATGGGTCTGAAGGTAACTTGTCACAATGCTCAATCTTAATGCACTGTCGGCTGACTTGAGTTGACAAGAGCATATTTGGCATATTGTTCTGCGTGTGTACATCTAATTCACACTTTACCGTTTTTTCCTAACGTCAGAGCCAAACGTTAAGATAAATCTGATAAGAACATGTGCGTAAACGTTCAGCCCGAATTTGTGATCTGCCTGACTTGTGAATGTTATAGCATGATTACGTATTTATAGAACGGACAGGTTAGTCAGGTTGTATCACCTTCTCGCTTGCAATACGATGTTTGATAGGAGCACTTTCCTTACCGAATTTATGTGAAATCATCAGTGTTTATTCGGTTATTACACAAAGCATTGACACAGTTTTGTTTTAAAGGGGTTGAACCTTATACACAACGACGAAAAAATGTTTTCGACTGACCGATAACTGTTGCGCGACATTGGAGCTATTTCACAGTAACTGCATGAGATTGAAAATATTATTTCAGTTTTCGAAGAATATTTGTCGAATTGAAAAGGTTTCACATTTTGCTTCAATACAACGGTGAATGACCCGAAAATATAGAAAAGGAACAGTGTAAGTTTCTTTCACTGTTTATCACTATGCAATTATCCCGATAGAGATCAAGCATATTGATCGATAATAGAGCGTCCAACGTGTAGTAAAAACCTTGATAAATCCACCTAAACTTACTTTGAGACACGCTAGCAGGATAACTTACCTCTTCATTGATTGAAAGTAAACACGATTGTTGACAGTAACCTTACCTCTAGAAGCCATTAAAGCTATCGCCATCAATAATGTAATCATTTTTCGCAAGCTGACATTAAAACTTATTTCGTTAATACCATTATCACTTTCTTGAGCAGAACTGTTGATGAGAGAGCGGCTAGACGTGTACATTGATTGTGTTCTCCAAGTAACAACATTTTGTATTGTAAGAGTTGCTGGGTGTGTTCATTTGACATTCTACCAACGCAAAAAGGTTAAGATAAAACTTTGAGAGTTGAAGTTTCGAAGGTCAGTGGGTGTAACTCATGAGACTATTCATTGTTATGTGATTGCCTGTACAGGCAAAGCAGTTCATTGGTGGTGTCTTTGTGACATGAGTTGTCAACAAAAAATACAAAACTATTTTGAAAATTGGTATCAGTAGCCAATTTTAACGTAATATGTAAAGTTTTTACAATGATGGGTTTTAGGGCAGGTGTTAGGTCAGGTACGTTGACGAGCTTGAGACATTACTTCTCGCGGCCGTGTTCAAAGAGTAACCCGTCTAAAGTTCAAGATATTGTTCGATAGATAGTGCATAATTTTACTTGATTGAATAAGATGCTAAGTTTTGAGTAAACTCTGAAATTTTGGAATACGGTAAATAAAATTTGGATAAAAAAATAACAATGACAGTGGTAATTCCAACTCGACGAGAGGTAGTAATGAGTAGTAAAGCAGTAGTAATGAGGGCGCTTATGTGGGCGATGAAATAAACTGCAAGGACGATTAACAAAGTTTAATTACAAGTAATCTCCCATTAGCGAAGACGCAATCTAAACCAATATAAATATGGTATAGTGACATAGATGAAGGGACTGTCCTCATTTTTAAAGTCAAATTAATAACCAAGCCTATGTGATCAATTAATTTATGAGACATTCAGTAATCGTAAATACACGCCTGACAACAGTAACATCAATACAGTTTGATAAACATTGTCTTCCTCTTTCAGAATAGCGTCATTTTGTATAGTTTTTAGTCCGAACCTCATCACACCTTAAGCTTTGTTTCTAAGCATAATGTTGATCATTGAACTCACCCTGAAATTGGCGTTCCGTAATTGAGAAATTCCTATTCGCCAAAAATATTCAAAATTACATTGGTAATATTACATCGCATTTGCAGTAAGGAAACTTCATAGATTGCGACGACACAACTTCGTAGTGATAAGTATAACATCTGATGATGAAATGCACTGCTACAACTGTATACCCAGAATTTCAACGAAAGGTTGTTGTAACAGTGTATAGAATGTAAAGTTCTGTTCATGTAAACGTTTTCCCTAAAATAGGTAATACTCCCCACATCACCAAAGTTTTATTGTTGTTCAGAGTGATGGTTAGGATATAGCTCTTAAATTGAATTATAATTTCAATGTTGAACTTGAAAGAGGTCTACCAATTTACGACGTAGAACTTCCCCATAGAATTTCTTCATAAAGATCATCACGTTTATACGGTTACTGTTAAATTCAAAATATATAGTACAATTGGAGTCAAGTCTATTTAAATTATACAGTTCTACAGTAAAGAAGTATAGTCTTTTGAATTGACGTTGAAAGTTCTGGTCTCAGGTCTTACAAGACACAAATACATCTTGTTGCAAAGTTAAATAAATCGATAGTTAGATAAGATATACACACAAGAAAGATCACTGACATATTATTCATAGTCTCCTTTCTCTTATGAAAATCGTCAAAAATATAGCTAATTGTTTTAGACAGTAGGCTAGAAGTTCAAGTTTGCCAGTAAGATAGAAGGTTAGAAATTCTGGCTATATCTCACTTACTTTCTCCAAAAAGATATCTTTGATAGACTTATACAGACAACAATAAAAAATAATTGATTTGATTGTTGTTCAAATGATATGATGTCAGTTTCTACATTTAAAGTAGTAATTTAATTTGCGTCTAATATTGAAGTCACTGAGCTGTGATGATTGAAGTCACGGAGCTGTGGTGACGTCACAATAAGATGGAGAGCGGGAACAGACACATGCCGGACTAGCAAAGTGAGACTCAGAGTCCCGACTGTGTAGGACAAACTGTATTGAAAATAATAATGAAGTGCATTTTACAAAATAAGCTTCAAAATACGATTGCGGTACATGTTAACTGATGTGTCCACCAGCACGCATGTAAGGACTTAAAATTGTGGATTTAAAGTAATTACACATCGATGAACTTTAATTTATTTTATTTTATACAAAATCATAGACGTATTTGAAGTATGGTCGCTGAACTCGTACTGGTTTACAAAACTGTTATTTTCTTGAATTACGAGTCATATCATTTTCAAAATTCCCTTTTTCGTTTTCTAAATTATAAATAGTCGCCCTGCTGGAAGTGGAAGAAGTACGTCAAGTTTTGCATCGTTCTTATGTAAATATTCACATCGCCAAAATTCACATGTCTGACGTGAATTTCGTCCAGCTTTGTCAACGCCTCTAATACAAGAGCAGTTGAAATCCAGTCGGGTACCGGTGCGTGAAGTCTACCAAAAATCTCGTATTCTAACCCAGGAGAAACTGTTAACCGCCGAGAGTTTTGACAATATACTATCTGCATCTTACTTATATGTTTGAGATTCTGTACCAGGTGAATGATCATTTGTGCTCACTTGCTTAACGTTCTGATATAAATATTTAAATATTACTCCGTTAACTTCAATATTATTGCAGTAATCGATTTCACCAAAGAACAACTCGTGCTGTGTATCTTGCAATGAAGTTACTTAGGAATATCATAACATAAACGAACGGGTGCGGCCGTAATAGCAGTTAACTTGTCAGCCAACGCAGGATTCGTATGTCGACATACATTTACTTTAAACTACATTTGGACCCTTCAATCGCCATTTTCTTGACATCAAACGTTGATTCACTATGACATACATTTTCCAGATCAGACTGACCTATGCATTTTCAAATTTTAATCTGCTGGTTACTTCCGTCCGTTCCATTTATTTCTTTGTTTACTCGTAATACAATGCCTGGCTGTATACAATATGTTATCAAATGAGCATTAACATTTACTAATTGATTTTCATTATTTACGATACTTTCATTACCAGTCGAAGACATTGTGATACACCATGCGGCAACAAATGAGAAACAAAATGTCTTACTTGGCCAGGACAGTACGTCCATTAATGCAATGTTAGACGAACAAATTGCGGCATAACCAAAATACGACTCGTCAGAGACGAGTTGATCGCGGTGATCTTACCTTCAGCAGCAATAAAGAATATCACTGTCAATATTGTAATCACATTAACCGAGCTGTCTACAGTTACTGTTGTTGACATAATCACTTCTTCAATGAAATAAAACACAATTTGTTGACTATAAACTTCAGATGAATACACAGTCGCTGGTGTTGTTTCTAGCTGTCTTCTTCCACAGTCATAGCATTTCAACTTCTATAAGCTGTCCATACTGCCATTAACACTTTAATGGTTTCAAATCAAAGTTTGACAGTGGAGGGTACGAAGGTTATTTGATGTACCTCGTTCTTGTCTTTCACAGGTTTGCTTACTATCTTTGTTCATCACTGAAGGTCACTGTCAGTGCCTTCGGAATACAATTTTACCACGCCAAGCAAACAATACATTGCAGTCATTATCACTATCATTCATAGCATAGCTATCAGACCGGATTGAAGAACATGTCTACGAAACAGCAAAGATGACAGATAACACAGAAGTCATCGAAGGACGGTGCATAGTTGGAGCATGTTGTTGTCGTTTGTGGTGGAGGAGGGGGTACTAGAGTATCCTCATGGTTGAAGGCAAACGACAACAACGAACTTGCTGAGACCACACGC
>LD351341.1:46874-83429 GCA_001465055.1 Ptychodera flava
CTCTCACTCAAGCAACAATAAATGAGAAACAAAACCTGTTCATTTCACTCTCTAATTTGCACAAGTAATAAATGTCATTGCCTATTTATCAATTACATCATGAGTGCATTATGAGCCTCTGCAAACAATCTCAGTGCTCTTTCGTCTTCGAATTGTTGTTCAGAAGCACCAGGTCGCAATCTTGTTTTCGTCATCAGTTATTTCACGCCGACACTTGTACTTGTACTTTCTCCTTGACTAGAGTGAAGTACGGAGTCATTTAAAGTTCCACTGATTGGCAAAATGTAGATATTTTGATGACATAATATCTGGTACATTGCGTCATAAGGTCGTTAAAAGTGTTCACGCCTTACATCATATGATGAAGAATAAACTTTTAATGTCTAATGAAGCATATTGAAGGCAGTAGAACACAGTAAATCACTTTATAGAAGAAAACTTCTTGTTTATGTGTGAAGGCAAAATACATCTCGGTAAACTGTTCGACTAACAATCTCTTTTAAAATCTCAATTTGTGTGGACTCACTTTGAAATCTGTGGACAAGATTGACTTTCCAAAGTTTTAATTTTGTGATGGCCGAACATTACTTTTCCAATATGGTTTAAACAGAGAATTCCTACCTTTTCGATGTCGGTAACAGTTTGGTAACTTTACTTAATCTATTACAAAGTTTGCTCATTTAACGCTAATTTTTGTTCTACGTTATGAGAACTTGAAACCATAGTTCAACAATACATGGAGGGACCGTGAACAAAGTATGAGTAACAATTTAGACGTCTATTGTCGAAGTATATTGCGACTTTTCTCAATTTCATCGGCTAGGCCTAGATTGGAAAACGGCAACCTCAATACGCTTACTCAAAATTCAAATAATTAGGGCTATGGCGGAAGTTTCGATATTTTGATTCACTAGTCTCCTATCAAATATCCTGCCATGCTTATGTGTACTGACATTGCAAATTTTGTTGTATCTGATCAATGTCACGATATGGGTGATTTGCTTATCATCATAATAAAAAACATTGTTGATTTATGTAAATATCGCAGCGCAGAAGAAATATCTTGTGGACTGTGCGCTAAGTTCCATAGTCAGTATTTTCTCATCAATAATCGGACATGTTCGCACTGGGTTTATATAGTAAAATCGTGTTCATCATGATTGTAAGCAAACCCCCTAAACTTTACTTTGATTTTTACATCTACTTTCTACACCAGATGTTAGGTATTAGTTCTGTACAACAGATAAGTGTTCAACTTTAACCTTTATTGACTCACACCAATACAAGAGAAGTGGTGAAATGCCAAACGGTTCGTCACATTTCAGTTAGACCATGAAAACAAACCTTGTCGATAATATTCCGGAGGGCCACCAAGCCCCTCTACAAGCTTTCCCACTGTTTTCTGTGTGCCAATTGAACGGTTTGTTAGCAAGCGATCGTGGTCTATTTTGTGGATAAATGTCCACATTTGATAGGTAGATAGGCGACCCTCAACTTTCTCAGGGCACTGGCAGTATGGTTGAACCACGAGTGTGCCCCATACAATTGAGGACAATAAATCTTAAACATCGTACATTTAACATCAAAAGAACATAAGGAGAATTTCCTGAGAAGCATATTAGCTGAAACGTAGAACGATCTTTTCTGTCGTTCAATGTCAGCATTGTCTCTGAAGTGAGTTGTTAATATATAACCAAGATACTCTTTGTTCTCTACGAAAACAAGTTTAACACCATTAAGATATACCGTGGGCAAACGAACAGTACTTGACTTGTCAGTAGTGACACATAAACATTCAGTCTGTTCAGTATGAAAAGTAATGTCGTAGCCTTTTACCGATATCACAGCACCGTGACAGCACATCAGGTTCTTCATATCACACTTTACCCGTTCACAGCCCAATTGAAACCAGCACTATAACAAAACGAAGAACCAGGTTGCGCCTCTTGACCGTTTGCGGAGGGACCGCGACCCGTTATAATAATTTCATTGATCATAAATCATAATCGGATGTCGATATAAGCGGTAGAAAAATCAAGAATCAAGGTAGAAATGATTATACAGTGATCCGAATCATTGTATCTTCATCCTGTCTAAAATTGGGAAGTTCTGAATCGTTATTTTAAGATCTATCTTCTTTGATTAAAGTTTGTATACACACTGACCTCTCAACTTAGACGTAGTGCGCACAAGAAATACGGCTAGTTTTCAATCGGGTTGTAACTCACAACATACGGCATCCAGTCGCCTAGCGGAGAAGCAACAGACAGAGACGCTCGGTGAAATCCCCACTCTCAAAAAAGAGTGGTTCAATAAACCGGGTTAAATTTTTCTTACTGCGACCGCCCCACACGTTGTAGAGTTCATGAAAGACTCACGCTCGTACACTCACTATCACACATCGCACACAAACTTTATCGAAGCAATGAATACAACGCTTAAACAGGGCGAAAGACAGCCTCGGGGACAACACAGAAGTCGGCCAGTTCTGTCACTATAATATAGGGGAGAATTTTTCCACAAACAATTAGAATCACAACTTCTTTGATCGTGATTTCACGAGAATACATTTTGGTATTGTCAGCGCATAAAATTGTATACGATTACGATGCAAATAACACAAGTGTCTAAACTTGCAGGTTTCCATTGGATTCCATAGGTTCAATCGTCTTGTAAGTAAACCAGAAAAAACAGTCAAAATGAAACGCACAAATAATCTATATGATGTCAACAGAATCTTGGTCATGTTTTATTTAACGGAACGTCCAAACCAATGATCAACCATCTTGTACATCATCGATAAGAAAAACTTTGAATCAAAAACCCTCAAAATATACAAAAAGTATTCATTGTTGACAACCAGACGACATCATATTTTCGAAAAGTACGTATTTTGTTTATAAATGGCGAGGAATAAAGAGAGTAAAAATATTGCATTTAACAAGTCAAGAAAACAAAACTTTCTCGAAACGTCCGAACTTGAGGACCTAAACTTTTTATTCGTGCACAAAAGCAAAGTCCTACGAAAATGAGAAAATTTTACCATAATTGTAACCAAAAGATCTCATAAAATTACACTAATTTCCTGGCCGTTTTATTTATCTCGTGATAAGAATTACAACTCTTATCCATGTTAGCCTAAATATATCGTACAAAATAATGGAAACTAATGAAAATATCGAGAATTTGTCTGTATTGAATGGAAGAGTTGTTTTCTGCTCGTTTGGTATCAATAAAAGTCATCAAGATGTTTTGTTTCTAATCTGTAAAATAATCTCACACCAGGATGGCTAACAGAAAATATTGAAACTTATGCTTGCTCTATCAGTATAAGTAATTTTATCTGTGAAACAGAATTTTTTGGCAGTTTACGTATCAAGGAAAAGACTGCAAACAATATCCACTGGGATCTCGGCTTTGTCTGTCTAACATTTCCTGATGCGTTCCTTAAGGTAGTTGCGTCTCGAAAATGAAAAAGTGGACTAAAAGTTTTTCTCAAAATTCCCTCACTGAAAATAAAATGATGGATCACAGTGCAAACTGTGATACTGGGGAAACAAATAACATATACCGATATTTGAAATTCAAAATGGCCACCATCTCTACGGGGTGAAATTACATTTTTCGGTTTTTTCGAAAAACTAAGACGGTGAAAATGTTCTTACGCCAAGAGCTATAAAATGAGCCCCAACAAATGGTAGACCAGAAAAGTACTGAATAAATGTTAGAGTCCAAATATCTGTCCCCGAGGCGCATTCTAGCTGAAAGTCTACTGTGTGCCATGATCCTGACACAAAATACAATGATTGTATACTCCCACGATCGGGTTGGGTTATTTCATTACACATATTAGAATATGTTTTGTGCTAATTCAAGTTGAAAACGTGTTCGGTTCTCGATCAAAATATTCACTAACTGCATTCTTCCCTTTTTTGGCAAATATTTTGACCTTTTGAAATATTTCTAATTGCAGTACACGGGAATGGACGAATATTCCACCATGCACTCACGCTACTAATGTCATTGAGGTAAAATTGTCATAAACAAGGTGTTTAAAGTGCACAAAGTGTAGGTTGAAATGTATCAATAAATGTTAACGCTGGCTACCATGTAAAGCCGTGGTCCACAGTCCACAGCTTTCGCTTTTCTTCTCGTTGATATTTACTATTTACATGTTGTTATTTCTTCGTTTTCCGTGGAAAGTTTCATCAAGGCAGTCAATTTTTTGAGATACTGCAGCTGATCAACAACATCATCGCGAAAATCTCGAAGTCATCTTAATAATTGCTTTTTGTCTGATACCAGCTTCAAAGGCCAAGTTGCTGAAGGGAGTAATACCAGTGATTGCCCTTTTAGTACTGTGCGTTACGAAATATTTCAGAAAACTGTAAGCCACAAATCGCGGCAGTCAGTTTTGAAGTCTGCAGTATGCTTGTGGACTGTGGATTTTCATGTTGCTTATAATTGCTGAGGGCGGAGGTAGGGCTGAAAAAACCTGTCAATCTGGATTTTTTGTATTTATAAATACGTTTTGATATACATCACCGAAAATACCTAATGCCATGACTTTTAAGCAGCTCATAATATACTATTGAAGTACTGCAAAGGTTTCTTGTACACGTACTGGGATACTGGCCAAATAATGAAGACATAAACATTCTCGCCGGAAAGTTTAAAAACTGTTATTTTACAAATTTAGATTTCCTCGCGGGAAAGAATAAACCTTTGTTCGCTTATCTCGAAATCTTGCTGACATAATTTTTTAATACATTTTCCGTGCACGCTTTCTAGTGCTGTAGGTTTCCAAAAGTGGAAATACTTATAAGAAGCATATTTTCAGGGAATTAGCTGAAAACTGCACTATCCAAGGATTGTGTCTTACATGTCATTGGAAGCGAATGACAACGATAACACTATATGGCAGTGTTAGATGGAGGGATACAAATATGAAATTACAATAGTTCACACAATAATAGACCAGTGTCATGGGTATCCTAGTTTCATAGACAACAGTTTTCCTGGCCAGGTGAACTTTGCATGTGTTTGACAAAGCTGACTTACCAAAAGAGTTTATTTATCAAAAAAGAAATTTTTCACCATTTGTTAAATGTGCATAATCACAGTTCGGAGATTGTGGGCGATGAAACTGCAGTAGTCGATGTGTTGTCTGATGCAGTCATTCTTCATCCTGTATGAACGCGATACATTTTACGACACCATATCGTTTACATTGTGAATCTTAAATATGTGAAGATGCATTTTAAACTCTGTAAATGCAGTTCTCTGAAATGTAGATGGTTAATGTCTTACTATACAACAAAGTTCACAATATGCGTTGATGCGATATCCAGAGTCACTGACGCTGGTATATGTCGAAAACTCTGCCGTGCCCTTCACTTCAGTTTTGGTAAAGTGCGATTTCTGCATCAAATCACACGAATGCTGACTGCTCGTCCTCGCTGTCTGATTCCAGAAACTCACAATCAAAATGTCTGATTATGCTGCCCCGCGCAGCGGCAGTTTCATCATCGGATATATCGTCGTAGTTTGATGAAGACGGCCTTGAACTAGTACTGCTGCGGATGTCACTTGAGGTTAGACTACCCTCACTGCCGTAAGATATTTGCCTTTGGTTGTTACGATGGAAGGACAGTGGTCGTTGCAAAGACGACAGTCGGCTTCCAATGCTCCTAGTTGCCAAGAAAGTTCTGCTAACTTCTTCGGCGGCAATGGTGACGTCATACTGGTTTCTTTGAAGAGGTTTGAATCGAACCTCCCTTACGCTGCTGTTCAGTCCATACCTGTACTCTTTGAGTCCAAGTACCGGGCTTGGTTGATCGAAGTCCAAACAATCGCTGGAAAGTGAACTTGGTGATATGCAATCAAGGTTTTGTGAACCACTCGAGTACCCTGCATCTTTCTCGTTCCATGTGGCGACACTAGAGCTGTTGAGCTCTTTCCTTCCCTGAGACATCCCTGACTTGAGTTTACCCTGACATCTAATGTCATCACTGTATACATAACCACACGATTCCTGGATTCTTTCTGCAACGTTGTACTTGTCTCTTGTATCACGTATTACTTCACACCTTTTGATATCTGGAGGACGCCTTTGTTGATACCTTGGCTTTGACAGATCTGTTGTTTTGTACATGTTCAGCAATATCTTCGGAGAATGTTCGAAATCGTATGTGACGTCATACAGAGAATAAACTTGATATTCGTGTTGCGGTCTGTCAGAGTTCGTAAAGTTTCCTGAACTATTCTGTCCAGGTTCGGCAGATACCGGAAGTCTTGGTGACACGACTTCAAGAGATTCCTGCTGATTTGAAGCTCTGTCGTAAGTTGTGCTTGAAGACGGTGGCATAGATTCTGTTCTGCGCTTTTTCTTTTTCTGATTACAGGTGCATTGTTTGTCAGACGCCGTTTGTGTTTTGTTGTCCTGTAACAGCTCCAGCTTAGGGGTTCCCTGTCGCGTAGGCGGTTTTGGTTTTGGTTGCTGATTAATTTGTCCAGTGACAGGTTCAGTGGGCGGCAATGAAGATGCTTGTTGATTTTGCTGTATTTCGGGATTATCACTCTGTTCTGCTGATGTCAGACTACTGAGTAGAGGTATGTTTTCAAGTTCAATGTCAGCTTTTCTGGAATCGACATCAGATACGTCTTTCTGAGATTTAGATTGATTGCCCTCCTTTCTCGGGGAATCATCACCACGATTTAAAGTTTTCACAGCTTCCTTTGATAAAGACACATCGGATCTACGATCTGTTAATGCGTAATCATTCGACTTCGATTTGTCTCGCCGCTGGTCCATTTTCTTTGTCTTTCGCAGCTCTTCGCTTTGGCTTTTCTCGCCCTGTCCGAGTGGCCGCTGATGGCGCTGTTGTTGTCGATCAATGAAGTCCTGCAGGTACCGTTCTTGTTCAGCAGTGGGTCTATGCTGATTTCGTCCTTGGCACTGCACGTCATAGGCACCACACTCTTGCGATTTATATTTCATAGGATAATGGTCATAATGATCTGCTGTAAATGAATCTTCGTATCCTTTCTTTACATTGGATCTCTTAGGATAGACTTGATCATTTCGTTTGAGTGGATTATAACTCTGCTGCTGATTGGCCCTATTCTTATTTTTCTGTTTGAGCTCTGTGACAAAATGCAAAGTAAGACATTGCTTGGTTAATGTCTAGAACAGTGCAATCCCAAATACTAGAATACAATTGGCGACAAGAGAATGGAAAACAACATCTCATGTTTAGCATTTTGAGAGTCACTCCGGAGTAACAGAGGTGTTTTAATGATGTTGATATTCTAGTTTTACGGTAAAAATTATTTTGATTTCTGCTGAAGGAGCAAGTGGGCCAAAAGAGTATTACGCTGCAGCAAATATTTCTACACATGATGAAGCTGAGCCATTCAATGCATCATGGTAGAATTATATCTATCTTACTCAAGCGGAATTCTATGGAACGACATTATATTGAAGTTCGTAAAATATGAAAAACTATGCCCGTCTTATCTTTAATCACCGTGACTGTTTTTCTTTACAAAGTAGCGAAGCAACTTTGCATAGAAAATCGGTGATCCGTATTGTTTCTGCCCGATACCTACCTGCTTTCTTCACCTTAGGATCATAGCCAAGCGCATATAGTGTCCTCCGTCTGACATCGATCTTTCTAGCTCTTCTGTTCGGTGCCCTGGCCATGTAGTACACCCCTAACGACATCACGATGAAACACGGACATGCAACTGAAAAGTAAAATGTCAAGTTGTAAGTGAAAGAGATCATAAACGTGAAACGGTTTACGTTTAAATGTCACCGGGACCAATAGAAAATCGTTTTGATAAAGGTATCAATGAAACTAATATATGTAGAGTCCGATGGAATTCAAAAAAATTAACCTTCCTAACTTGAAGTCAACCACATGTACACTAACGTCAATGGAGAACCATTTTCTGTTCTAAACTATTCGTAGTTATACGTTTACTTATAACATATGTCAAGTTCAAAACAATACTATATCTAATCTATCGATCATCATCAGCAAGCTCAATTGTAATTATCGATTATCAATAAATCTGGAACTTACTTAAAGCAATAATACCAAAGTAACGATATCTCTGTTGAATGTATTCACGGTCTGGTTCCAGGAAACTTAGAGCTACCATGAGACTTCCTCCAAGTAGACCAAGGATGGCCAAAACTAAGAGAAATCCCGACAAAGCTTTACAGAATTGCCGTGGTTCCCAATAATTGGTTTGTGTTATCAAATGCGCTTTGGTAGTCATGGTAGTTAGCACGCGATAACTCGAACTGTAAGAAGGAAAGCAGAATGCATTTGTCAGATACAACAGTGAGAATTAGATCTCCTAAAGAGTGTTTATAGAGTACACGACAGAGTTGTCTCTGTTGGTAGAATTCTTGGATTTAAATCCTGTGAAAACTTTGCAAAATATCGATCATTAGATGGTGTAGTTGAAAAGTGTGAAAAAAGAAGTTTGAAGAGTTTTTTTTACAGATATCTCGATTATTTATTCTGTATCTGTATCTAACAACGACAGCGATGAACAGAACTGGATGCTACGTGCACATGGAGCAATTGGGCCAAAGTAAACTAAGATGACTTCATCTCAGGCTGATAAGTTCTGCTGTGAGTAGTGAGGCGAGAAATTGGCATCATTTGATAAAAGCAAGGAAGCGATGGTAATAAAAATGACAATTACTTCATTAAATAGCATTTCTGGAATTATCTCTCGAATATGTTTAACTAGTTTTTCATTACTGTTAGCCAGTAGTTTGACCGACCTTTGACCTGCCGTGTTGATGGCATGAGTCAGAATGAACAAAGTTGAGAAAGTTTACTCGAAGTCAGTAGAGCGTTAATATGGCTAATGAGACTGAGAAGCTAACCTGGATGACATCCTGACTCAAAATACATATATTACAAGACAATTAGACAGATGAAAGCCGTTCCGTAAAGTCATCTATGCAGTATTTTAACATCTGTCCCCGTCTGTATGCATGGACTATATCACAGGGGCCCGTTACACATTTAGTGACAGATAACTGAGGGTTGACGATACTGGTGGCACTGCAGCGGTTCAATAACCAACACATTGCCCGATAGGGCAGTGACCAATATCTGCAGATACATCCATGGATTAGAATAAAAGGACTTGGAGTTCATTACTCTACTAATATGTAATATTACACTACTATTATACTAATTATAATAATATGTAATATTAGAATATAATATAACTTTCCCTAGGATTGTCAGGTCCCTCTTAATAGAAAATGTGCTTGTGATTTTAAGAAAGAATTACTTATCACTAACTTTAAAAAAGGCATGGAGGGAAAGATGAAGACTGTGATTTATGCAAGTTGGAATTATTGAATACAAATAGAGCTGAATAGAGTGAAAGCTTCGTTGCGACTGGACGTAGCTGAGCAATGGCGATATTCGTACTTTAACTTAGTTTGTCTAATAATCCATGAATATCACTGATAAATGACCCAGTTCCTCAACTCATTGTTTCAAAATCAACTTCTGTTTATCGGGTGAATTATGAACCAAATCATCCTTTGACCTATCAGGATAATGTTTTGCCGATGTTTATATGCATAAAATATAACGATGGTTTTATTTGATCTCGCTGACACCGTATGGTGCGTTACAGTACCGAAGTCAAATATCGTTAAATTGGATATGACGCCATAGAAATGATGTGACAGCCAATCTTGAGATTGCTCAGCAGTAGACAGCGAAATAATGACCTTCAGACTTTTGTAATTGACTTTCATCGTTGAAATTAACTCTAGTGATCCTTCGAGAGAGTCTTTCTGGTTCTTCAACTTTTACAACTTAAACGCAGGGATATTCTGCTTGGTAATATTTGGCTTAAAACTTCAATGACTGTTTTGTTTTTCAAGATGGACAGCCGCACGTTTGACGTTACAGAGATGAACTCGGAACTTCTGAGACGCTTTAAGTTTAAGAAAAGTTTCTTATCTTCATTATTATATACGTCACTCACATAGAATATGCGCGGGATTTCGATGAGTCTTTAGCAAACTCTGTGTTTATGAGTGTCAAGTCAACAGAAACGATATACTGCATTTCTCTGTGAATGGGACAAGCACTCTTGTGGCCTTAACTTTATTACCAACTACTAATAATTCGCAATGACCAGTTGATGCCACACAGTATTTCATGTTCACTGCAAACTAGACTTTCCACTAATTCGGACTATGAGAAGTCGCACTTTTTCGTACATTGATATCAGTAAGATGGCTTCCTCAAACAGATTACATTTGCCGCCCATTGTTATTGCTTTGTTCTATTGGGAGCCAGGTACGGCGTCGACGTGCAACATACGGTTCCGGCGTGGCTCAGTGATGAAACACCACACCCTGCACTGAGCACAACTACTGAATACATCCAGTTAATTCAAAAATCAAGCTTGGCGCGGACATTTCGTCAATTATTCCAATTGACTGTTCGTTGTTCTCCGAAAGTTAATTTTTGCACCGAGTATAAAATAGAGATAATTATATATAGTAGACTTACTAATTACGATATTTTCGATGTCACTAGTGTATGGACTCTGGTTACATGAAACCCTGGTAACACTTCAAACTTGTAGTTAATGTCATATGTTGAGTGTTACTCGAATATTGTTTACTTAACCAGGTTGGTAATCGGCGATGGTAACAAGTATGAAGAAGGCAACATAGATTAAGTGGATGAGTTACGGAGAATACAGAAATTAGGATCTGTTTGGCATCACCAAGATAATGAATAATGTATGTCAGTGCATGTAAGTGACCAAAAGGATTAATGTTATTGGTCAACATTATCGCCGACGTTGACACGTTATGGTCATTATTTATTAATTTATTATAGTTGGTTAGTTACGAATATTGGTCAGGCTGTTATCTTTTAAGGCGACCACTTCCATTATGCATCAATGACAAAACTAACAACGATGATACTTCCCTATTGATGCCATGAAGGTTATGATCTCGCGGAAACTCGTGGCAGGCCGCCATGCTGTGGTATTTGTATGGTTATAAAGTTTCTGACCCGCTTCCGTCTCCCTTGTGTCTATACGATTCAACAAAAGCTGAATTTTTACAACTAATCCTTACGTTCGTGTGAATTTTCAATGAAAATGTTTTATCCACTCCTATAATGAGTTGTCCCGATTATGTGCAAGTATGTTTGTTTAAATGATATCTACATGTACTGTCCGGCCCGCAGTAATCATTAACAGATCTTAGTTGAATCAATGGCAACAACAACTAGCTGTACGCCTGATGTGAAATAAAAAGCAAGGAAAACTACCAAACATTAGCACAGTTTTCTTCCGATGCTAATATATTCATATTGAAGCGTTATGAAAGTCTATCACTGTACCAGAAAGCACTTTTACGTCAAAAATCGGTCAGAGAGATTTAACTTATTATATGCACCCTTTTTCAGCCTTGCATACAACCACTTCAAAGTTAATGATAAACTTACCAATAGTTTTATCTTTTTGGTGTCCAGTATATACAAACTGGTATCTTGCTTTATAAATCGGTCTCAGAAGCCGCGATCTGTGACTGACACGGAAACAAAACTGAAAGTTTCACTATGTAGTCGATGATGTATGATTTCAAAGAAGGCCACAGACGGAAACAAAATTTCTGAAGAAAAAAGTAAAGGGGGTATGATTCGATTAATAATGCAAGCTGAATTATTTATCACAGCAGTTGACGGAGCTTCTCTTAAATTCCAAAGTTTCTAATGCAGTCGCAATATTTCCCAGCTCGAGGTAAAGGGAGATGGTCTTTACTTTAACACTGCACAAATTCACCATTGTTTGTCAAATATTTCGAGAACACCACGTGAAACAATCGTATGCATAGGGTAACAGCAATATATGTACCCTGTGATGATAGAACGCTAATACCGTATATAGATAAAATAGCAAATACAAGTTTGCAACTGGACGAAAGGCGAAAAATATAGGTACGTTGAGTTCAGGAAGTTTCAGAGAACGATTCCTCGCACTGAAAAGTTTATAATAAGATAACGCACTCGATAACGTTATTTACCTCGTCCCACAAGTGGAGCAACTTTGATCGTAGAGTAGTACCAGTTACGCTAATAACGGTCGCAGTCTAAGTCTGGGCTGTACCATGCAACGGAGACATGTATCATGTGTACTTACGTACGTTTCTGATAGAGGACTTGTTACGACAACTTTTGGATGATCATGTGACCCAAATTGGAAATAACTAGTGATGTCATTGTACGCATGCGCAGTTTGCTGAAAAATCCAACATGGCGGAGCAGGTAAGAATATACGAATGGTACGAGTTCGAATTGGGCCCAGTTGGCCGTTGGCACGGTCTTGCTGAGGTCTTTCAAGTGATTTTTATGGTGTTTACAGTCTGACGACTTTCAAGTGTCCCAGGGATTAAATCTTTGCGTATTTGAAAGATTTATTTTGCCAAGCTGAAGGGAATCCGGCGCAGCTGTCCAGTTGATAACGTCAGTCGTCGGTCGATCGATGTATCATTCACTCATTCAAGCATCCGGTTCAGGATCATTCGATACTTTTACGGAACTCAAATTTCTTTCGTCGTGCCTAATTTTCCAGTGTACTCTACAAGGAACCTTGTGGCAAATCAATGTACTAATTGCTAAGGGATCATTCTCTTTCGTTTATCATTTGGAGCGAAAATATCGAATATCGTAAAAATGGGCGTGTTTATAAATTCGGTTCATGGTTGTGACTTCCGCATTCGTCACAACTGAGAATCGACGCTACGCTTTGCTTTGATCATGGAGGTAGCAGGTCTCTGCTACCTCCATGCTTTGATGAGGTCTTCATTACACGATCCGTGGTCTGTATGTAAATACGTGGTGAAAGTCCGCGCCCATTTACCCGAATGTTGGAATTGTAATAGGTATATATTTAGTGTTATCGCTTTTGTCCTGCTAAGGTAGCTGTGAACCACAGACCGACCAGCTTTTGATCCACTGCAGCGTTTGAGATGCAATTGTTGAAAACGAAACTCCCGAGAACAGTTTTTCAGTTGATTTTATTCGTGAATAGTAAATGAGCATTCCTCCCACACACACACGAGTAGTCTTCTACAAAGTGTTAAGTGCCAGGACAGCAGGACAGTGTAGCATACTGACACACTTCTGATGGCATTCTCCTGAGGTGCAACAAAGAAAGTAGGGCAAACACATTGATTTGTCGCGAGTCATTACTATTCATTCAGGGTCATGGCAATTATCCCAACTGAACCCATGAATGTACTCTGCCAAGGCAAAATGACTTCAAACATTTGACACCATTCTTCAAACACAGATGTTGTTCTCATATGATATCTGTCACTCTCTTCAGCCCAGGTCAGTAAACTTCTTGGCTTCACCAGTACTTTTCAAGACTTCAAGACCTGTTCCAGTTGTACAGTGTTTGTTCCATTACTCTTTCACGGAGTCCCTCCTCTCTCCTCTGTGGAAGGACCATGCTTTCATCAATTATTTATACCTATTAAAGAGTGTCAACTGTTGTTAACTGGGAAAAACGCTGAATGGCAGAATCTAATTATTCATTTGTTTTTGCATATCTGTGCAAGAAAACAGTGTTTGTAGCGAATAACAATCTGTCATAGATGAGCAATATGACTGTCTGTGGTATTAATGAATTCTATTTGCAATTGTATATATGTAGTAGCATTGGTCATGATTAGTTTTACTATGACACACAAGCACCATTTGATTATCCCAGAATCATTGGACACAGTTCTTGAAAAATGTTTTGTCAAATGATTTGAACCAGGTCCCCTCTTGGTATGTACAGATTTGTTGCCACAAATTTTAATGACATTGATTTATTCTGACAAGTGTTCCTAAATGTTTCCTTACCAGCACAGGTCATGTAAGGTTGTAAGACCTTCACTTTGCTTTCAACAATATAGAACTTATCAAATGCTAAATAGGGAATTTTTGTCTTCTGTTAACTTGTAGCATGGAGAGTTTTTGTACAATCAGCTTGTCGGATTTATATTTGATAGTCATTTGGAGGTATTCATGCAGATTTGCTTAAAATAGCACATATGATTTGATTCTGAGAATTTTCTGTGGCACCATTTTCTTTTATTTCTAGTGGAAACGGCCCTTGTCACAAACCCTTATAGTTTGCAATTTTGTTCAGAAGGTATCTAGTTTTAACCTCACATGATTTTTTAAAAATAATGCGTAAATTTACATATTTTGTGGCCACTTTCTTTGTTTTGATTAAAACATCACAGAAATTGCCCTTCCATGATAGCATTTAAATGTGATTGGTAGATTTATCATAATTTTTTCATTCAGATTATTCCTGTAATGTGTTAGAGAGTATACAGAAAGTTTAATTTTGTTTTCATGGAAAAAACTCACAAGAATCTATTTCACCTTATGTCACTTGTCATCGTGTTTTACCAAATATTAATTTGCATCCATAAGTGAAGCTGTGATTGTGAAAGTTCTTGGCTGATAAGTGACCAACTCAGATTGATGCAGAATTTCAAAATATCAATTATATTACAGCAGAATGTCAGTCATCCTAATGCATTGTTCTGAATAAACGAAACAACACACTGGCTATGGTAAAAAAACTTTTAGCAGTTCTAAAATGGCCCTTCAACTAGCATAGAAGCATAATATGGAGAGAGAGAGCATTTAGATGGCAGAAAACAAACATTAGAACTAAAGAAATGATAAGATACATGGTAGTCATCACAAGAGTAGTTTAAACTTTTAGAATATTGCTTGTAGAACTGCCTCTCTACACCATTCCGCGTACACTTTGCTGAATCAGTGTTGTCATTTGTCATCTGCACTGCTTACCCTGCCGTAGCCACATATATGTGCTGTGTATCTTTCCCATCAACAATGCTTAGGCCTGGTGGCTGGATTTCCATTTGATGATGATCTCTCAATATTTGATTCTGCTTAATCCTTTTTTGTGCTAAAACTACTGAGAAAACAACTTTTAATGCCATGAACACAAATGTTGATATAAAATAATATAATAGCACTAACCCCACTTTCCAAGTTGGTATGCACTCTAGATAAAATACGTTTCACATCTCCACATACATGTAGCACCTCCTGTTAAGGGGTTATTGCGCAAACTTGTTTGCATTGTAGGGGAGGGAGTTTAAACATACTTCTATTGGTGAACTTCACCTTCACTCCTTGTATAGTGGTGACTGTAAGAATTTTTTTTTAAGCCAAAACTACAAACTATTTGAAGTTCAAACCCACTTTAATTCTGTACTTCATGAATCCTTCATAAACACTATTTTAACACATGTTATAATTACCTCAATTTGATGACAAATTATGAAACAAAGCTGTACAGTAACAACTGTATAAGTTCTGCGGTATCTTCATTCTTTCATCCCGGCCTAAATCTGTTACTTAAGTTTCATGCATCCTGCAATCCTTACTTTGGACTTGAAGTAATTTGTGTTATTATTTATAACTCTCTGCTCAGCATCGAGCGCTGTAATTTCCTACGAGGACATCTGTATATATATATATATATAGAGAGAGAGAGAGAGAGAGAGAGAGAGAGAGAGAGAGAGAGAGAGAGAGAGAATTATCATATCTTGTGATTATGCATGACTTTTACTGAATAGCTATAAGAAAACTTGTACAGTTGAACTTTCATTTGAGGAAGGGAAGGTGGCTTTTGATCGATATTAAAATGAAATAATTTGATTGATCAATCATGGACCCTAGGATCTGCTGGGGTCTGTGGTTGTACATATGCAATAAAACTGAAATGGTACTTGGGGTTAAGTAACGGTATAACACTTGAAATTAATGTTCAAGTTGTCCTGAATCCTTGATGTGATTATATACACACTGAGAAAATAATGATGTGACCAGAAGTGACTGATCATTGTCTAATGTTTGAGGTATTAGTAAAAGATTTGAAGGATACAGAGGGCATTGTTTTTTATTTGAGTCATCAGCATCACTGAGCGCAGACAGGAAGTCACCATTGACACCTGCAAGATGTTTACAGAAGTTATGTCTGGGGTTGTCTGTCTAGAATTGACATTGGTATGATTTGAATCTAAATTGTGATCTCACAGGAAATAAGATAAAGGCTCACTCCCCTATTGATAACCATATCAGAAAATTCAGCCAGGTTTTTATCTTTTATGTATGATTACTCCGGTTGAATCACAGAGCCTAGTAACACTGGCCAATTTGCATTGATTTACATAAATAAAACAATTTGTTGCTGGTTGGCTTGGTAGATACGTTTTCCTGCATTTCAACCTTGCTTAGCCTGTTGTTCCACTATTATTATCCAGATGAACGAATGGTTGATTTTCGTTTTGAGCTTACGATTGCCCAGACTTTGATTTAATCAAAATGTACTTTTGATAAACAGCATTTACAGAGGAAGGTTGTCTGAATACATATGTTTTGACTGTGTCACAGATACAGGAACCATAGTATTAGGATATTTCTATACAATTCTTGCTATAATTGCTAGTAAGTAGTATTATGAATATTTTGTTTGACTGTAATATTGATGAGCAAGCAGCAATCCGAAATAAGTATGTGAAGTTAAACCATAAATCCCAAACCTGTATGTGAAATTTAATTGGTAATCCCAAACCAGTATGTCAAGTTAAACCAGTAATCCCAAACCAGTATATGACTTGTAATTAGTAATGCCAAAGCTGTGTGTTTCTTTACAGTGTCAGTGGTAGTCAGAAGTAGAACACTCATCAAATCAAAACAAGGAAGTCAGACAGTCAGGTGACTCAACGCTATCGACTCAGCAATTCAACACATATCAAGGCCTGGAGAAAAAGATAACTGACAATAACAGGTGTTATCAACAGAAAACTGGTACAAGATGTCGTACGGTAGAGGAGATTTTGGCGGACTCAGCGAAGCAGGTGGTTATTCAACCTATCAATCTGCTGAAAGTAAGTTTGCCTTTATCTATATTTTTCTCAAAGCAAGTTACTTTTCATAATCCATATTAAATGGATTGATTGATTTAAAAAATCAAATTATAGTCCAGTCCTGATAAAACAGGTCAAGACATGAAACACTGTGATAATTTAATTTTTCAATTTCACAGCATACCTATTTCCATATACAAATTATGCACTTAATGCTATATGAAATGAATTCTTTTCTGTTAAACTCAAGTTTTGTGTAGAAAAAGTTAGTTTTGTTGATAGCAATATTGTAGGGATTTTGCCATTTTATACAAATGTAGGACTGTTTTATCTTCTTTGTTGGAATAAAGTATCTATTGGTAGATACTAATTTACATTGCATACGTGTTAGTGTGGACAGTTGCTTACGTGGACATAACTTGAAAAGAATTCAATAACGCAAGGGTCAATGTATTCATTATGTTGTTGTATCAGTGTTCCATTGATACTGGTCATAGGAAGTGCATTGGATGAGATGCAGCTGTCAGTGATCTGTAATATCAGAGTGTCTCTAAAGAATTATCAACTGTCATCTTGTCACAGTGTCAGCCTTGACATGGTTTCTCTCACACTTTTGTTGTATGCACAATAGATAATACATGATAGAAATGGTAATATTAAAAAATAATTACAGTATCATATACAGTATCTAAATTCAGCCATCTGATAGGTTAAATGCAGGATTTACTTTCTCAACCAGAAGATACAGGCCCTAAATGATAAATAACAAACTAACACTGAAGTCCAACCATATGATTGGCTGTAGCAGGATGCAATCTGCATAACATCTTTATCATTAAATCTTGCCAGTTTTGAAATTCCTGTACTAGTTCTGCATTTGCTACCTAAGATCATGTTTGATCTATTTACCATGTAGCTGGACAAACCTAGTGATGAAGAATTTCTTAAAATAACAGCATTTATATAGTTAAAGCCATCAGTGAACACTGAGAGTGTTTATATTAGCACATGGCTCTTACTGACACTTGCACTCCAGAAGGTTCAGCCCCTGTTTCAGCCCCTAAATTGGCATTGTATATTCTTTCCCCAAACATCACATCTGATATAAGAACATATTTAACAATAATACTCACAAATTATTACTTTCCCGCCAAATATGCTAATGTTCACCAGAGAGGTCATGTAACTGCTACCAATGACCCTTTCTTGCCTTTCATAACCTGTAAAATCTGTAAATATTTACAAACAAACAACAGTTATGAAAGAGTCAAGACCTTGACAGAGACAGTATTGAATGAGTTATCTATGTTTGTATCAGTCAAGATTTTCAAAAGGATAAGACAGAATACAATGCATTCATGGATGGTAAATTTGTAGTTGTTAACTGAGTCACTTTGTTGATAACTGTTTCGAAGTGGTTTCTACAGCCAATGATATGTATTTCAGCTGATGATTTGTATTTCACCTTGGAAAATGGCTTTTGTGGTAATGTTTGTATCCTCTACTGTTGAACAATTATTAATCAATGTGGACATTATCAATTCAGTAAAGGTAACAATGATGTAATATTTGATGGAATTGACTCGCACAGCAACTGTTAAGTGTCCAGGAATGAATTCAAATTGCTGCACATATGAAGATCCTTAATCAAAGGAAGTCAATTATAATATGGCTATCGCAGAAAAGCAAAATATCTGACTTGTGATGTGCTGTTAAGTTAATTATTTTGTTAAACCAGAAGTTTGGCGTCCATAGGATAGGATTGTGGTTCACTTATTAACTTATCTCTGAAAATCAGAATTAGTGTGATAGTTGATTACAGTATAACTTAGTGTGTGCATTCCAGTGTTAAATTACCCAGTATTTTGTCTGCCAAATACCAAAACTACCAGTACAGTGACTACCTTTTATATCCTTCAGTTTGATTATTAACGTACATTTGTATTACAGAGTGTTCTAGTCACATGTTTTCTGCATTTTATGGGTCAGATGTCTGGTATAATGATGCTTGGTCTAACTTTATTTCTGTTGGCAACTGAGAGTGAGAAATATTATTTCTAGACAAATGTATAACAAATTTCAGACGAAAATATTTTGTGCGTGCTGAGCAGGTGTATTTTGTTTCAAATAAATTAGTAATGGGTGGTGCTACATTTATTGGTGTAGGTGATATGTTGTCATAGGGCTGGCCATTTCTTTAGCTTTATTTGTGTTTTTTGATTCAACTATGAACATTTCTTGAATTTATCAGTGTACCAATACCTGTATAACTATGACATTACCTGTTGGATGTTTTGTAGTGAACTGGCAGCTATATGACTATGATTTACCATGATGTTGATGGGTATGGTTACACGGTGAATATTCAAACCATTTTATCTAGATCTGGGAGACCTGTAAAATCAGTCATTCATCACAGTGCTTTGATATACCAAAGTTAACCATGGTATCAAACAGTAGAGCTAGTATACTGTTTATCAGCGTCCTGTCCCAGACAAATTCCTCCGTTGATAAAATAAAAATTAGAATGTCCGTATAATTTTTATCACAAAATAGTCAAATGAAATAAAAACATGGTAGTTTGTCTTTTAAAGTTACATTTGAATAGATTTTGTGATCAAAAAGGAATGTCTTTACAGCCCCTCTTATCACATTTTGTTTATTTCATTACTGTCTTTGACATCATAACACAGATAACCTTTCAATTTGTATCAATACATATGAATATTCATGTATGCAGATGTGAGGTAGACCATGAAAATAGTTTGAAATAATTTAAGTTGAAAGATAGGGAAAAAAATCACATTGAAGAAGAGAGTATATGATGGAAATGTTTTGAAGAGATAGTACTGGATTTGGAGGCAAATACCATGTGACATAAGTCTTTATTTAAATTTCACATTTTCATTCAACATGTTAGCTCAATTATAAGGTGTGAGTGTAGTTTAGTATTGGACTGTAGTTATCTTAACTGGAATGGAATGATAATTATTCTATGGTATGCAATGTATCTCTGATCACAATATTGGCTTTGACTGAATTGAAATCAATCTACTTAGCTTATGCTTTCTTTCCCGATGTTTTCACAAGAAACTCAACAATAACCATTGCTGTTGTCTGGTGATTTCTAATTCAAGGAGTGCTGAAGAGTTCAAAGTCAACAATAACCATTGTTGTTATCCGTTGATTTCTATGTCATGGAGTGCTGAACAGTGCAGTGTGTGTGTCTTCCAGATGGATGATGTCATCGTTGATGAGTCATCACAAACTCTAGTCAGCTGATGGTTAGGAAAACAGTATTATTAGCCCTAAGATATACTCTTTGGTCATCTAGCCCTAGTAGAAGTCATTTCATACACCTTGTTGTATGAACAGGTTGGGTGTCTGCTCTTGTGGTTATCTTGAAACGAAAATTATCAGTGTGTCTCTTGTGGAATACAGACTGACCACAACATGTACAAAGGTTGGATTTCTGTGTTATTTTATAGTGTGAATGATCAGTACAGTGATGAAATTTGATTTCCTTACTTTTAAATGCTAAAAATTCTCAAATCTTTGTCTCACTTTTGCTTAGTTTACCCTAGTAACCTTTTTGTATGCCAAGAACAAAACAATATTAACTAAAAATTCATCTTAAGTAATAACGCATCAAATCATATGGAATTTATTTATATCTCTGCCATTGCACTGTCTTCTGATATGACTGGTGTATGACATTTGCTTCTATTGTTTTAGCTTTCCTGTTTTCCCCTACATCAAAACAATTCACTGGAAAACATGTCATCAAAACAAGGATGTGAAACAATATATATTTAAGAGTTTAATATGAAAGCGTGATTGATTTGTATCTTTCACATCCATTTTACAACCAAATTAGAATTTCTTCAGCCATAAAGTGGTGATGTCCTTATCAAATTTTACATATGTTATTCCAATGGGTCATAACATAATAAAGCCTTAGTTTAAAAGTAATCTTATTAAGCATGAAACCTAAACTGTAACCGGAGTGAGTACTT
This sequence comes from Ptychodera flava, assembly GCA_001465055.1. NCBI lineage: Eukaryota > Metazoa > Hemichordata > Enteropneusta > Ptychoderidae > Ptychodera > Ptychodera flava. The sequence goes on from LD351341.1 coordinate 67,878, forward strand.
TATGTGGGTAGTGTATAAACTGTGTATTCATGTACAATATGACACCATGGATTTTAAACATTGGTCCCTCTAAGGACTAAGGTCACAGTAATCAATGTTTTGCCAGCAGCTATGTTAATCATTGTAAGGGTTCTGAATAGTTGCTAAGGATACTATTTTTGTCAGGTGAAATTATTGACAAATAATTCTACAAACTGTGAATTCACATGGCATTTGGAAAAGAAACAGGGAAAGGGGAAGTGATCCTGTATTATAATAGTTTGATCTTAGACCCAGGAATGGATCAATACTTTTCTGACTTTAACAGCCAGTATAAATGTAAGATGATGTCAGGTCAGCCACAGTAAGTCAAGGTCATAGGTCAAAGCAGTATATTTCTGGTTTAAGGTAGATACAAGATTGGCATACTTGTGTTGAGTGTAATTCGTACGGTGCTATTTGTCATCAAGTTTTATTCTACTGGTAATTTTGCTACAAGAATCACAATAATAATGAATGAAGAGCACACATCCATGGACATTACACTTTATGTTGTTAATCGTCTTTGTCCCAAGTGGTATTTATTTCTATGGTTTGTCTATGGAGTCTGGTAGAAAGAGGATTAATTAATCCTACTGTGTAAGGAACAATAAGTCTGAGTATTTGTTGATTCAATAAACTTAGAGACATTCACATAATAGTAATCAATCTGTATAACCAGTACATGAGTATATTACACAGATACAATTCTCATATGAATCACATTGTATAGTACAGTGACTCTGCATTTTCAACTGTTTAGATAATGCTACAATGTTTATTTGTAGAGCTACCCCAAGTTATGTCATTGACAAAGTCAGGACACCCCTTCTCCTTACCAACAAGTTACTATGCTGATATGTACCATAATTTTTACCACAGTTTTTGGTTTGCTTTTTAGCAATTTAGTTCGATTCAGTGACAGTGTTGGCAGTTTTTATCATACCATGGTCTAATTGTGTATTTAACATTCATAAGATATTATTGGTCATAACATTGGTTTGATATTTCTCAGGAGAATATTGTTTGCAAGTTGAGGGCAGGCTTCTTGATCCTTGCTAGTCTGGCCCCCAACCACATTATTACTGCTGGCTGCGCTGCTAACAAAAATAGGGCCAGGTACAATGTATGGGCTATTGTAAGCATGGCTATCACTGGTCAATAGTACCAGTGAAGTGAACTCTTTGAATTTAGTACTTTACTGCCATGGTTTCCCCAAACCAAGCATCCTATGTCGACAATGAATGAAAAATGAAAAATCACTTATTTTTGAATCAATGCTGTGCATGCGAAAGGAGGGATAGTCTGTCACATCAGAGAAAAAAACATAGACGATAATCGTCATTTCACCGCTGAATACCATCATAGAAGTTGGAGACTTAAAAGTGAAGCCGTGCAAATAACTACAATGTTGTATGTTTCGTCGTTTAATTTCCATGTTTGCCACTATGCTCATTAGTATACAGTCAAAATTCTGACTAAATGGCAGCCCATACCGGACCCTATTTTCGTGAGCAGTGCAGTCAGCAGTAGAAATGGGGCAGAGGACTAGGCAACATCCTTGCTGACTCACCTCAATATTTCACCACCTTGTCCTATATAAATTATAATGACAACCAGTGTGTCTAAAATGGAGCCGTTTTAGTATGAAAACTGTCTATATAGGGGTAATATAATCGCAATCATACCAATCCATAATCCAATGACAGTAGGTCAGAATTTGCAAGACAACGTTATACATGTAGTTGTAAACATAGACACAAAACAGCACAGAACAGACAGTAAATAGACAGTACACAAACAAAGTCATATTCATGAAAGAAAGATATATGGACCTCTGGCCAGAAGACCAAGAAGTGATGTATTAGTATTGCACTGTGAATTACAGTACCTGTACATCATCTTATGGCAGTTACCAATGCTGACATACCATGGACAGCTTTTGATAGATAAAAATTTATTACAATTGTCAATCATTTTCTTCAGTTCTAGTAGAAATATCAAATGACTGCGGTGTATAGATTCAATGTTAACAATACAGTTTACGAATTTCATTATTCTTTGAGCTCAGCAATTGGCAGTTAAGTAAAACTTGGGAATTTGCAGACTCAGTTAGAAATAAGACATTAAGAAGCCATACCTACATGTATGTGTGTGCTTAGCTGATAAGCCATGTCTTTTTTTTGTGAGTTTCTCCAGGAAGGGACAGTTCCAGTGAGTTTACACGTCTTTCTCAAGTTACCAGTAGTAATATCCAGAAGATATCACAAAATGGTATGTAAAACACCCATGATTTACGCGTCCCACATATCTTTATATCTTTTTCTAATACCTTTTTGAAATATTTTGAACATCATAATTTCTTGTTTTTGATGTTTCTATGTTCTTACATCTAATCTTTTCAGTTCAAAGCATTCAGAGGATGGTCAATAAACTTGGCACGTCGGAAGACAATCATGAACTTCGGGATAAATTGTAAGTCACTATATTTTTACCAGCTCTTTGATGGTACATTCTCAAAATGGTTATCAGTGATACAATTTTCTTTAAACATTGAATGTGAAAACTGACAAAATGTGTCCTCAAGGATTCATGAGTGAAAAGCAGTGAGAGACAGATTATGAAAAATTTTCCAGATGTAGATCTGATTTAAAACTGATCCCATTAAAAAATAGTAATTAAAGCGTTGTTGGCAACAAGAATTTACCGTATTTTGTCAGGTATCTTGTCATCTGGATTCATATGCTTGGGAGTAATATTAATAATAAGTATCCATCATAGCATTGATTTTGTATCCTGGGATGTGAAGTTGCTTCCCTTTACTAAAAAAAATAAGATTTTAATAGTATAATATCGTGATTTGTATAGAGCACCTTGTCAAAAGCCCAACAGAGTATTTACACTGACATCATCTATAGAATATTGGATTCATGCTTGTGGTATTTAGTTAAACATGATAGGGTTAATTGGAAGTAAAAAAGAAGTGTTGATTTTGAAAACAAATTTAATACTTGGAAGAAAAATTGTTTGTTCAAAAATATTGTCAAAGGCAATTTTCTAAAGGCATATTTGCATTTCCCAGATGGCTGTGTAGACGTATACTATTTCAACATTAATACAGCAACAGATTGAAAACACTATTCAAATTATTAATTTTTGAAGTATTTATTATAGATGTGACCCATCATTGCAAAATATGGTGTCATTGTTACATTTATTCATAACAAATGCTAGATTTTTATGTTGGTACTTTTGAGGCACTTACCTTCAATCTCATAGATTTGAAAGTATACCGGTAATATAAAAGCAGATCCTAGCACCATCAATAATCTATTACCTGGAGTACTGAAAAACTAGCAGACTGGACTCATAAGAACAACTTCCATTGTACTTTGATCTATCATGTATTATTTGCTATGTTGTTGCAATAGAAGTCACCTTTGAAATTTTTCCTTTCATGCAGACATGATCTCCAACATTACACAAACCAATTGGCTAAGGATACAAACAGATATTTGAAAGATATGTCTGCATTACCAGCAGCAGGATCAGAATCTGATCAGGTAAGTTCAACTGTACGGTACATGTATGAACTGTATATGCACATGTGATGAGAGATTATTACAACCATATTATTATAAGAGATGATTGGCTTCCATATGCTGTATGTAGAAAACATTGACAGGTTATTGACAGGTATATGTACATGTATTGGCATAACGTGAATCATGTCTGTTGTCTCTCTGTCTGTCGATGTAGGTGTATGTATGTGTGTATGTCATTTCATTTATTTTTTCACCAATACATCCACATATAGATTGTCATTTATAGAATTGGAATACAGCGTAGTTAAAATTAAACACATTAAAGCATGACTAAATTAATGAAAAATCAGACTGAAAATAAAATACATGTAAAAAAATGAATGAAGCAGATAAAAATAGCATGGCTATTTTTATGTATGTATGTTTATGTGTGTATGTGTGTGCATGCCATGGATATTTTTGCCTAAATCATTATTTTTCTTTTTTTAATGAAACTTTATTGAAACCAAAGACAATGACATTGTCATTTGAATGGCTAATGATGGGTTTCTTTGTATATCCTGCAGAGGCAAAGAAAAATGCAGAAAGATAGACTAACAAATGAGTTTACGTCAGCCCTCAATAATTTCCAGAGTATTCAACGTCGAGCTGCCGAGAAGGAAAAGGAGGAGTATGCCAGAGCCAGGGCTGCATCAGGGAGAGGGGCAGAGCTTGGACGGGTAATGGAATTCATATCTTTTGAATCGGATGTGTGGATAGCTATCATGTTTGTCATCACAACATACAGCGGATAAAAATTGACATCAAATTGCAGGATATCTTTGGTGAAAATGGTGGTGAAAATCAATTCCTCAGTTAAACTACTTCCACACAAAATGTATGGCACAGGATATCAATATATTTTTCTACTGTGTTAAATGCATAGTATTGGTTGGTAATGATACTTCTGACTTAGTCAAGCATTCATCTATAGGTTGACATTGAAGATATATCTACAAACGATAGTATACATCACACAGCTTGAAATGGCCTTATTACACCTGTATTTTCTTACATGTTCATTGCTTCATACATGAATCAAAGAAAAGTAAGGTTTACAAACTTATAACTACAACAGAGTCTTTTAAAGCCTATGATGATCCATATTTTTGGCTGGTGTTTTCTATGCATACATGTAGATATTCAATAGAAGTCAATCCTGACATGCTCTATGAGAGAACCTTGGTAGCTTTGAATGCAAGGGAGAAATCTGTATGACATGGCAATATCACCTAATCATAGCATGTACTCAGTTTATTTGCAATGTTATTCATCATGTTTTTCTCTCTTTCTGTTGAATAGAGTCCATTTGATAGCACAGGTGATGATCAGCTTATAACACTTGACAGGTATGACAAGAGCGTGTAAGTTTGAAATAACCAACTTTGCTCCATTTCGTACTTCATGCTTTGATTTGAAAAGCGTTGATTTAGAAAATTAGATCAGGTCTGCAATAAATGTATCTTGATATTTTACTAACAATTGTGTGCGTATCAAAGTATTAGTTACAGGGCAACTTTCCAAAGCTGGTTCTATTATGCAGTGTGTATTTCATAATGGGTTTGATTAATCCAAGGAAGTTGCTTTCAGGAGCTGTAAATTGCACTGTAGTACTAGGTCAAGGCAAAGTATTAAATGGCATTACACAATTTAGGTACATTAGAACACTTTGCATTACTTGCACGCTTTTTTAGTGTTTTTGGGGTTCATTGCAATCAGCAGGTTTTTAATTCTGCTAAAAACACATCCTGATTATAGTAAATATGGTGAAAAGTTGAAATTAATGGCATCTTAAATTATTATTTATTGCTAAAATTGCTAAAAAAGGATGGTAGCTAAAAAGACATACCCACAGAAATTGAATCCTGTAGAAAGTGGCAAAACTGGGGTTGCAACCATTAATTTGATATATGTCATTTCACTAGTGATACAGAAATGACATGCATGATGAAATCAGCTTTGCAAAGCTTGTCATTAAACCATGTCTGGTAGTTCTAAGGAGTTGAGGATTTTAAATTTGCACACTGTAGTGATAGTGTCTATTGGATTGATGAATGACACTATGATTACAAATATTCCCAGAAAAATATTTGATGAAGTTAGCACATGAAATTATCACAACAAAGGACAAGCCAGTATTTTACTTCATTTTTACCTCTACGAAGTATTACGTGATTAATTTGAGATTTCGTTACACTGTTGTGTTGCCGTATCAGCTAACATCTTTTGTTGCTATGTCAACAGTCCTTCAGATAGACAACCGCCATCACAGATGATGATGCAAGAAGAAGAAGATCTTGAAGCATTGAGAGAAAGAGAGACATCTCTCAGAAAGTTAGAGGTAAGAATATGTTGCTTTGTGCAATCTTGACTTAACCCTTTCATCCCCAGTTCCCTGTATACAGGTCCAACTTTACCATAGAAAACAATGGATTTGAGACAAACCATGGTGGTGAAAGGCTTAATTTAACAGAGTGTGAGAGACAAACAGATTTCAGTAGAGTATACAATGAACTGTTTGTTGTTGGCTTCAGCCTAGGGATCTTGAGTCCATAAAGTATCAAATAATATTCACTGAGAAATTCGTTTTCTCCTAGGTACAATTTTTATGCTAAGAGTAAACTTTGTTGTACCTGTGCTGTTACCATGTCAGCGCTTGATCAGACTCATTAGGGATCAATGCTGTGTCATGTTGGGATTTGAGGTCTGCAGGTATAAGAGAAGATAACGCTGGAAATTTGTACCATGTTTGATTTAAAAAGTATACTTCTGTTTTTCACAAAATTTCGAACAAGGAGTAGTTTTTGTTCTTTTCTTATCCTTAGAATGTGTAAGGGATGATGATTTTATAATAGACTTTGCAGAGGAGTTAGTTGAATGCTGATAGAACAGCGCCCTCACTAGCCTAACTATGCAGTGTACATAGAGAGATGATCTGCTCCAAATAGAACAGCGCCCTCATGAATCTAGAATACTGTTTTTTTGTGGATCCATCAACAAGTCTTTGTTACACGTATGTGTTTTTCATGAAATGACTCTCTGACAATAGAAAGTCATGCACTGATCATCCGTATATTGGAAAGACATGTGCTCTGCAGTGTTCTAGGGTGCATACTATTGTCAGCCAGGTTCTAACATTCTCCATTTCCACTTTGCAGTCAGATATATTAGATGTGAATCAGATTTTCAAAGACCTGGCAACCATGGTTCATGAACAAGGTGAAATGGTCGGTAAGTGTCAAACATTTTAATCTATTATATCTAACTGAAGAGATGTTGATGCTGTTAATGCTATCCAGATATCCAATGAAAACACTGATCATTGATGTCTATGCACAGGAAATGATAGCACTTGCACAAAAGTTGAAAAAATGATTCTGTCTGCACATTGTAACAATGTAGCCTAACCTTGAAGTTGTTTTCACTTTTTGTAACATCTTTTAAACATTAATTTCATAATAATGGTATATGTTTGACCCAACACTCATGTAGATCTTGTGAAATCGATAAAAAACTAATGGTGTTGTGGAGAGGATTGCATTTAGATGATTTCAGTTTTTGAAGATCAAAGAGTGACAGTATTGCACAACACAGTGTAGCAGTATGCGCTTTGCTTCTTGTTGACTCCCTAGAATGGTATTAATTAGTACAACAACACATCTTTTGAGCACTTCAGCTCAAAATTGGAAGTGAGATCTTAGATTTTAAGGGTCATGCCCTGAAATTGGTGATTTCTTTTCTTGCATTTGCATGATCCTCCCATAATTTTATGGTCAATTATATACTATGAGCATCAAAATAAGATGTATAAAAATGTTTTACAGTAACACGTGATTATGAACACTGCAAACTTGCCTTTACAGACAGTATAGAAGCCAATGTAGAGAGTGCACAGATACATGTGGAAGAGGGTAACCAACAATTGAGCCAAGCTAGAGATTATCAGGTGAGAAATCTTTCAGCTGTCAAGGGTAAGCCTTCTTCAAGAATCACTATCAGTGTTTCATCTAGACAGAGGAATGGGGATTCCCCAATGTTGACATGTTGGCACCCCCTAGTAATTTGTCAAGGGGAGGGGGCAGCTCCCCATGAAATGGTGCCAGTCACACCATAGAGATACAAGTAGAACACATGAACTGGTAAAATCTCCCCTAATTTTCTGATAAAGGGGAAAACCCCCCAGTTGAGGCCATCCTGGATGGAACACTGCACTATTCAATATTCAGAATCCAACACTTACATAGGAACAGAGAACAACCTGAGTTAAATCACTTTACCCAGGTTACACTACAGTTAATCACTGTTGTAGAGTAATCTAATGACCCAGTATATACCAAAGTAGGCTAATGGACATTATGATCAAAATGACCTTGCTAATATTAGTCTTCACAGACAGAATTGGAACAATTGTGAATATTTTGCACAAATTCACTTTCAAGAGCTATCAATGTCATCTTTTATTCATTAATGATTGTTAAGTCATATCCTAGCTTACCTTCGCATACAGTGAGCACTATTGTAATTTCTGCATTTTTCAAGAGCATTACATACTATTTAAAACAATAAAATACCTTAGTACATTTTTGACAGCCATTATGTTGAAGTTCTTTCATGTCTCAAGGTATTATCTCAGTGTGCCTTCAGTGCACACATTGAAAGTAACCATGATAATCAAATAATGCAAAGGAGAGAGAAATTTACCAATGTCATATGCTGTGCAAATCTGTGTTCATTCACTGTTATATTTGACATTAGTAAAAATCTTTTTTATGAGACTGAATGCATGTTTTCTTCTTTTGTATTACAGAAAAAAGCAAGACGAAAAATGATCATCTTCATTGTAGTATTGGTGATAGTAATAGCTATCGTTGCTCTTATTATATATCTAAGTGTCAGATAGACAGTGAGCAGCCATTATCCTATCGTGGACTTTGATCATATTGGTAAACACTTTTATTGACAGAGAAAAAAGTGATTTGAAACATGGTAATGATAATACACATGTATATTTGTAAATAATTATTATTTCTAAGATAGGACATGCCACATTGTGTATCTGTTTACATGTTTTCAATGCAATTCATCTCTTAACTGGATCCACCATAAAATAAACAGCTTACATATAATGAGGGTTTCAAAGCTATTACATTGTAGGATTAGAAGTGTAGTGTGATATCTACTTTCAACGACATCACTTCAATGTAGATCAAAGTGTAGCATATTCTGTATACTTTATTTACTAATTGCATCAATTGTATGTTAGCTCAACCTAAGTAATGACAACAGTGTATTGCTATATTGAGATACATCCATCGTCAACTAAACACATTCTGTATCAGCTTTCTGTTCGTTCTCAAGCACTGATTTATGTCATGGCCAAAGTTGTACCCAGAACAAAATAATGAAGACGTTTATTCCAATTATGACCAATTCTCACCCCATAAAATGTTTACAAGAATTGTTATACTGATGGATAGAGTTAATCCTCGTAAATTCCTGTCAAATCCATTGTATTACTGTAGTCTGACTATAAAGTTACATACGCAGTACTTTTTCTTTATCTCTATTTTATTCATAACATAGTACAGACTCGGCATAACATAGAAACACTGTGTAAGGTTAGGAGACACTGTACGACAGCAGAGCTAGTGACTGTTGGCACATTGCTAGATTCAATAGGTCTATACAATGAATAAAAGTATAATGAATAGGCAATCCCTGTATTGTATTCCTACCTCTAATATGCTACATTTCTGATGTACAAATATACCACTGCCAGACAAACCTAAGATGACTGTGATTCCAGATTCTTATTGTGAAATGAGTCTTTTTTAACACAAAGCCATAAATCGCAGGGTCAAAGAGGCTACCTTTGGTCACAGTTTCACAAAGGTACCATTTCCACTGATATATAACTCACAACTTCAGTGTTCCAAAGGTAGTGTTGGGAATATTGTTTCACAGATAAGTTGACGCACACTACATGTTGGAACCTCAGAATTTTGATTTCAAATTTATGTAAACATTCTGGCATAGCAAATTTCTTTTACCTTATTTACAAAATTATATCATTTTAGCCTGCATGTTCTTTGTACTGAAGTTCTTCTTCTGCGTGACTCCAGTCAGTAATTTCTTCAACGCTATAGATGCTTACTAATCAACTTCATGGTTTCATAAGGCAAAAACAAAGTATGTTCCTCTTCTTCATGTGCAGCGATGTAAACCAGCTGTGTTAATTTTCAGCATTTTATGGCAAAGAAAATATTGTTGCATGGTTCTACTCACAACCAAAATGAGATGTAGGATCATCTATGTGCCGTGTACACTTTTTAATATTAAAAATGGCTTTGGACTCTAATGCGTACAGTTTTGTGTGAAAATGTTTGTTTCCATACAAGTGGCCACCGTGACCCACAGAGGAGTTGATATACTGATAAATGCCTATACTACCTTGAGACAAGTGTACCAAGCAAGAGAAGTGAGTCAGTGTCTGATCTATTCTTGCAACTAAACGTATATGTACAGTATTGCATGGAGTCAAACAAAACACAAACCAGTTCTTGTACAAGACTGTAGATGAGTAATACTCTTTTTTTTATTTTTGCTCAACCCTATGTCTTGCAAAATATGAATTCTCAATTTATATTTATATTTAATCCGTGACTAGAAACCCTTAGTATTAAGCTGTACAGAAAAAAATGAAATAGAAGCTATTTAATTCAATTTTACAATTGCTATCCAAGTAGCAGAATTATTTGCTTAGAAAGATTTTTTCATAACCTACTGACTTTCATAGAATTTGTTGTATATTTAGAGCTAATGGAACAGCATACATGTATATCTATGAAATTGAACCTTGGTATCAATTCTCTTGCAGGAAATTATTTGTTGTGACATCATAGAACGTAGGAGTTTCATTTTAAAGTTGTCAAATATTCCTTTTCTATTCTATCCCAGGATGTTATTGTAGTGAGTGGTGTTGAAAGGTTGGCATGGTGTGTACTACTGTCAAATGTTTCATTCAAAGAAGGGCACATGGCAATATATATGATTGTAGTATTGACAATTATTTGCATCTTTCTATTGTTTTCCATGCTACTAATTGCTGCATTGTATCAATGTATGTTACAGCAAGGTGTTGTCATTTTCACATCACTTCCACAGTTCAACCAATCTGTTAGATAACATACCAATCTGTAGTACATTTTATTGGGTGTTTGATAGCTTTGGCTTGACTTTGTAACAATGAAACAGGTATTTACAGTGGTTTATAAACAGTGATGTACAGATTAGGTGCAACTTTTTACTTTATACCATGAAAGTGTCTGTATGTAGATGTCATCTAAATCCAAAACATGGTTTCAGAAGATAAACTCATCTAGTTCAAGGATTTTTTATCAATAGAAGAATTTCACTGTACTTGCTTCCGAAGATACATGTAAGTCAGCCACTATGACTTCCTGCAAACCAGTAGCTTTATTTACAGAGGCAAAGGGGCGTTTGAATTATGTTGGTTCGATATCAGTAGTTTGAGAATAATTTTTTTATACATGTCCTTCCCTTCTTCAATCCTGTGCAGTGTTCTTATGCAATGCTCCGAAATGAATGTAAACAATTGTTTATGTAAAGGCTAGATTATTTGATTTCAGTTAGTCAGGTTTTTTTTATAATTGTAAATGAATCATTTCATTCTAGGAAGTCATGTCTCATGAAAATGTTTGCTTTGAAAATTGTTACTGGAGTAGACTTTGTTTTGTTACAGCTACTTTGGTAATGGAAAATTGATTTTAGAAGCACAGCAGTCAAAACATATACTACAGTTAATAAGCTACAGTATGTTTAGTTAAACTAATATTGCAGTGCTAAAAGATAAAAAATATAGATAGCATTGCAGATTTGCAAACTTCCAATTCATCAAGTCAATCAAGAATGAACAACATGTCCAGTGAATTTCACATTAAGTTGTATCCTTGGAAAGGAGAGACAAAGTAGTTTGGGAATGTAGACATGAAATGGGAGTAGAATAACCAGCAAGTGTTGAAGTTATGCTAACATGACTGCCATGTATCCATGGAGACGTAGACTGTTGACAGTCTTTCATGTTGTTTTTGTTATCATCCAAGTCAGTCATACAGATGTATTTTAAATGAGTGTTGTTTGATTGATTCTTGCAATGTTTGAATATCAAAGGCATGAGAGATGGTTACACCAAGTCTTTTGAGCAACTACTGAGCAAATTCAAAATGTCCAAAACATAAATGTCTGTCGACAGTCTAGTACCAATGGAAGCATATGGAAAACTATCTGACTAGTCATTTAGGAAATAGGAAAGTTATTTTAAGAAAACTTCCCACCCGAAATTACAAGATTTGAAATAATTTAAAAGTACACATATCGTAGCATATCACCCTTTACCCAAGTTACAGAAAACACTAGTATTTATGTTTCTTATATTGCAATCATTTCTAAGGTATGCCATATACAAAGAAATGTGTCATTGTACTGTCTGAAACTACAATTGTTATTGTATGTTTGGTATAAATATAATAAATATGAAATGATGAGAATACAACATTGAGGTTAGATGTTTATTTAAAATTTTACTGAACCTAAATATGGATTTCTCCTTGACCACCCAACAAAACTACTTTCATACTTTGCCAGACTGTAGTGGTATCTGAGAAAGCATACATGTAGGTGTATGACCACACATTGTGAAGTCCTGATAACATCATCATTACAATAGATATTGAAAACCATATTTGTTGGAAAGTCTCATAGATTTGTACATAAAGAGACATCAATCATGAATTGTTAGGAAACTTAACACCACATTTATGGGACAAAGAGTTTTAAGCAATTAAAGTGTATAATTACTATGCATCATAGAATTCACAAGACTTTCAGAAAAGAAAATAATGTGGGAAGTTTGCCTTCTACATCTCACCATTGAAAAAAAGACATCTTGGAGTAGTGCTACTGAAGGAATCTATTTTAATGAAAAAAGGTACAGAGATATGGCGCCCTCAAGCGAAGCACACTCAAATTCATAGTTTGGCCGACAGATTACTACAACCTTGGATCGCAAATTCTAAAATTTTGATGACCAGAAACTCAGCGGCCTGCACAAAGCAATGTACTACTTCATATTGTTAATTATTATCTTGTAAACCAAGGTGAAGTAATGAAATAGAACAATTTATTAGCGTTGTTTAGAATTTACTGTGATGACGATGAGTTTAACCTAGAACAGATTAAAGGACTCATTTTAATGTTACTTTCCTTTTGTGACTGACAATTATGTATCATTTATATGTTTAGTTATGACCTCATTTACCAAAGCAATAAGAAGTCACATAACCTGTGTAGACAGTTAGATTTTATTAGTAGATCAATGGTCACATACAGCATATTCCATTTTCCAGACTGTTACGTGGTCATTCTAGAGGTGATAGTTTCTTATTGTGATAGAGTATACTTATTGACACTCACTAGTAGTGAACTTTCCAAAATGTCTCTAGTTATACCAGGGAACTGTCAATTTCAAATTGTTGGTTCTGTTTATAGAGTATGCAAATTTGCATGTGTTTCATATTACTCATGAGTTATCATAATGGAAATTCTCGTGAATGCGCTCTCCATATTGCTTTGTAATCTGCAAAAGATAACAAAACTGTGGATGTATGTTTTGTCTGAGCTACAAAAATATACTAAGGCCATTTAAAGAAAATTCTTTGTTTGACATCCTTGTATTTTTTAAAAACCTACCAGCCAGCCAGGGGAAAAAAAATAAACACAGACAAAAAACACAAATGTATTAAAATAAGCTCATTTTTTGTTGGTTTCTTTTGGAAAAATAATATTTTTATTTGTAATAGTGTTAACATTGTGTTTCTTTGAATTTTCCCTCAAAACTTACCAGCATGTGGATGACAAACAAAGAATTTTATTTAAAGCGTCTAATATACAATATAATACATGTGCTATGTGCTCTTCTGTATGATATTGCAGAAATTAAACAAATCATACATGTATTACCAATGATATGATAAACTATATTTTGTACATCAGATGCAACAGCATTGAAACAGATCAATTCTACCAATCGACCAAAGATTCAAACTTTAGCAATAGATATACATGAACCTGTACCAAACTTCTTTGCATTGATAACAGTGATTATTATCCACAGAACCTTTCAAATCAAAGTTCCAATTTAAATTCATCCAAGGCCAAAGTTTAAGGAGTTCACTTTTAAGATTATTGACTGCATCAAAAACTGACATATTTTAAAATGCAATATGGGAAAGTGATTTTTTTTAAATTTTGTATTATATCACATAACATTCATTGTTCAAAATGGCATAACTACAGCAGTACTTCTTATGAGTTGAAGTATAGATTTTGATGCTATTGAACAAATGTTTTAGGTTTTTACAGAATTGTGAAGTAGGAAGAAAACAAACGTAAACTAATTTCTCCTTCACAGCTGAGAAAATAGATTTGCCAAGTTATTTCCAACTCACCAGTAACACTATAGGATCATTCATGGTAACCTGTTCACCCCCAATTCCATGTAAACAGGTCCACAATCACCATTGATAACGATGGGTTTGGGCCAAACCATGGTAGTGAATAGGTTAATAAGGTGTTCTTTGTGTGTGTAAAGTACTTTAAATTTATTCAAAACCCAGGAGAACGAACATAAATATTTTATGTGTATAATTATGGAATTAACTATTAAGGTCATACGATCTCAAGATGTGACCCTTCTATTTTGATTCAATAATATTTATCACCATGGCAACATTTCCCTACAACACTTCATTGCCAGAGTGTTATGGCTTGGTTAAATCTCATCTTTTCATGAAATCAATCTACTTGTTTCGATCTATAGTCATGTCACTAAGGACTGAGTGAATAAGAAGGAAATTGAGATTTGTATTTTCTCTGTTCTTCATCAACATAAAAGCTACATGTTTTAACATATTAGGTCTCAGCTTAAAACGTTTATAAACTGATAGGCAGTATATTCCTCACAAGTAGGTCTAATACAGACACTAATATTTGTGATCATAACATAGACATCTCAACCTGTCGCCTGCACACCATATCACTTATTTAATATTCTCAATGCTCTTTGAGACGGAGCCTGGCAACTAAGCATCCAAGTAAACCTACATTGTTATATAATAATACATGGAGTTCAAATCAATACCTGTGTGATATGTCGTTGCTATTTGAACAATCTCAGTTCTCAGTGCCTGCATTTTAACTACTTGATCCTTCAATTCATCATATTATAATTCTCATGGAAACATTTGTTTGGCAAATATTGTCAATTCTGCTGGAAAGTAACATTTAAGACAGATTTCAGCTTTTTGGTTTGATAAAATGTGAGCTGGTTATGTTGAAGATTATCACTTGTCTTGTATGTACCAGATCATGTAGGACCTGAAAATTCATGACATTCATTAGATCTCTGCCACAAAATATAACAGAAGCAACAATTGGGATTTTCATGCTAAAAACCAATATATCTCGGGGTAATTTAAACCATAATGGTGAATTGTCATAGTCACTGCAAGTCTCTATGATGTGATGGAAACAAAATCGCTTTCCAACAAATAGTATGTATATATCAGCACTTAAATGTAACAAATCCATGGTCAAGGTTCTTGATTACATAAAAGTTGCAATGCTGCAATAATTGCTGCTGAATTTTGGAAAGTTTTGAAATAATGTCTGACACTGTAATACTGGTATTGTTAGCTACTATAGACTATAGTCTATAGAAGCTATTGGGATGGGTATCCGTCCGGCGTCCGGCGTCAGTCTGTATGCATGTATGTATGTATGTATGTATGTATGTATGTATGTATGTATGTATGTATGTATGTCCGTTTGTGAGGCGTCCGTCCACTCAAATATCTTGAGAACCGCAGTACTT